>JANSMH010000164.1:0-58863 GCA_029299595.1 Grosmannia serpens
GTGTCTCTTTCGATTTTGTTTTTTTTCTCTTTTTGTTGTTTTGTTCTCTTTTTTCCTCTTTTTCTTTCTCCCCCCCTTTTCCCCCCTTTGGTGTCCCCCACTAACCCCCCCCCCCCCCCCCCCCCCCCCCCCCCAGCGCAATCATCTATTGCCTCCGCTGCCTCATCTCCGAGGACATCCCCCTCAACCAGGGCTGCCTCCAGCCCATCACCGTCAAGATCCCGCCCCAGTCGCTGCTCTCGCCATCCGACCGCGCCGCCGTCGTCGGCGGCAACGTGCTGACCAGCCAGCGCGTCACCGACGTCATCTTCCGCGCCTTTGAGGCCTGTGCCGCCAGCCAGGGCGACTGCAACAACCTGACCTTTGGCTTTGGCGGCAACGTCGCCGGCACCGACGCCGTCCGCGGCTTCGGCTACTACGAGACCATTGCCGGCGGCAGCGGCGCCGGCCCGACCTGGGACGGCACCAGCGGCGTCCACACCCACATGACCAACACCCGCATCACCGACGCCGAGATCCTGGAGCGCCGCTACCCCGTCCTGCTGCGCGAGTTCTCCCTGCGCCGGGGCTCCGGCGGCCGCGGCCAGCACCGCGGCGGCGACGGCGTCGTCCGCGACATCGAATTCCGCATCCCCCTCCAGGTCTCCATCCTCAGCGAGCGGCGCGTCTACCAGCCCTACGGCCTCCACGGCGGCGAGCCCGCCCAGTGCGGCCTCAACCTCTGGGTTCGCCGCGTCCAAAAGGCCAGCTGGGACGTCGCCCTCCGCCGGCTCGAGCTCGGCGAGGACCATGTCGACGGCGACGGCGACGACGCTGCCGATGCCGTCGAGACCGAGATCCGCGAGATCAACCTCGGCGCCAAGAACAGCGCCCCCATGAACGCCGGCGACCGCATCGTCATCCACACCCCCGGCGGCGGCGGCTGGGGCCCTGTCGGCGAGCCCAAGGCCCTGGCCCCCGCTGCCGACCCCCAGCTGGCCTGGCGCAAGGGCACCCACGGCGCCCGCGAAGACGCTGCCCTGCAGGTCTAGACTGCGACTGGTATATGTCAGCGTAGCCCGTAGAAGGCACAAGCAAAACAAACAGGAAACAGCAAGCTCAGAGACGGGCAAATAAACACAAATAAACCAGTCGAACTCTACGAGTTTTTTTGGACATTGTGCTGCAGATTCACTAGAGTGCGTGCGAGATGGAACTTCCATTTATTGTGCGGAAGACGGCGAGAGTGAGAGGGCGAGCTTGTCAGAGTGTCAGAATGTCAGAATACCAAATACATGAGGAGGGGGGCATTCCTCTCCCGGGGCAGCGCCTGCAGTCGCTGCTCTGGGAGAGGATATTGTGGCATGGCAGTATATACTCGTCCCGACCACCTTGTGGTCGCATAGAGGGTCACCTTGTGATCCTCTACCAAGACGAGATTGCGGCTGATATCCCCGTATCTGCTCCGAGCAGGGGGTTGAGGCAGGGGTGGTGGTTGTTCTGCCTCCAGCTTCGCGCGCAAGGCAGGAGTGGTGGTTGTTCTGCCTCGCATACTGCCGTCCCGTGGGAGGCAGGGGTAGTGGTTGTTCTGCCTCCCCGGTGCGGCGATGCTGGAGAGGTAGGGGTAGAGGTTGTTCTACCTCTCCGTGGGCACCGCCGCGAATGCCCATGACAACAAGAAAGCAAAGAAGAGCAAATGTGCGCTGTGTAGTTCCCATTCCGGCCTCTCTGTATTTCTCCCTCTTTGTCTCTTTAGTTCCATGGGTTTTCCTCCTCCCATCCACCCATCCAGAATGAGGTGATCAGTCTCGGGTCGTGGAGTCTGGACGGATGGATGGAGGACTCGAGTGGTCGTTGTGGCCGTGGCTTCTGATGAAAGATCTTTGTTAGCTTTGGGGCGTGGAAGGCAGGAACGGGATGGCACTCTGGCTTACCGGCCAGACCGACAAGATGCGTGAAGCGACATGGCACATGGAAAAGGTGGTAAGAGTGGTGGTGGTGGCAGACAGAATAGCCACAGGAGCACACAAGATTGGTAGTAGAGGGTGTGTGTGTCCTGAATTTCTGTGCCTGTTCCCTTGATAGGGAGATGTGCCATGTCGCTGAGAAAAAAAAAGCCGGAGGAAAGAGAAGGCAGGGAAATTCAACGAGTGGCAGGAGCGATGGGTGCGGATCGTGATGCACCCACGTGAAGTGGAGATGGTATTGCTCGTTGCCAAGTTCGTGTTGAATTTCCTTCCCCGTCCTGTCCCTTTCCTCCGAGGAGCGAGATGCTCCAGTGTGGGTTTGGTGGTGAAAGAGGGCGGGTGACTGGACCTTCCCGAGACAGCCTGTGTGGTGACAATTTGCAGCCTCTGCGAGAGAGGAGGAGGACGAGGGCACCGGGAAGGGAGACGGTAATTCAGCTTCTCAGCAGCAGCAAGAGAGGTTGTGAGAAGAAGAATATGGGTCCGCCATGATTTGATGTCTCCCTTCCCAGTGCCAGTGCCAGCAGTGCCAGTGCCAGCAGTGAAAAAAAAAAAGTCCTCGCTGCCACACCTCGCTGCCGACAAAATGGTAGTGATGGATGAGGGCGAGGTGTGGCAGCAGCATGTGTCAGATTGGGTTGGGTTGGCATGTGAGTGAGTGCCAGAAGTCCCAAGAGGCTGGTTGCCTGAGAGCCACACAAGTGTCGTGGGATGGGTCGAGTTGTCTCGGAAAGGTCAAGTCTGGTGTGATCCAAATGTGAACCCAGAACGTTGCAGAAAAAAGAAGGGGCTGCAGATGAAGGCGAGTCAAGGTGCCAACATCGTGCAGATGGTTGCCCAAAGTCGCTCTGCAGCAGATGAGCAACGCTGCAACGTTCTGGGCTCTGGGATGGATCGTGGTCCACAGGGTGGACCGTGGTTGCGGGATGATTCCACGTTGGAGACTGTGGGTTTGAGACAAATGGCGTAGGGAGCATGCAGTATTGCAGAGTGTGTTTTGCTCCCGTTTGCCGCCGTGCGAGTTCTGTGTCTCGTCTCGTACTTGTGGAATCATCCCTCTGTCGCCGTCGGGAGCAGGCGTAGATTACCCATCGTCTATGGGTCTGCGCCATCTGTTTGACGACGAAGCTCTTTCCCGCCCCCGACGGCAATACCAGGGCCGTGTAGGGCGCAAAGGCCGCGCCATACTTTGGCCAGCATCTGGTCAAGCTGGTAGGGAAGCGTCGCGCTTGGCGACGTCCCCCGCCGTCCCCAAGATTTCTGGGAACGGCGCGACTGGCATCGTAGAGAGCCTATTAGGTGCTGGTACGCCTTGGTGATTCTCTCTCTTCTGATTCCAGAATCAATGCCCAGCGAATAGGCGTCCACGGGACTTGCTTCTCTGGTTCGTAAAGGTGCGTGCCACGTTGAATGCACTCACGCGCCTTGGACCAGGAAACAAAGAGGACGGTTTGGTCGCCGTGACGCTTTGCAAACGCTGCTCGCAGAGGGAGATGGAGCGGCGGGGGCAAAAGGCACGGGTGCCTATAAAGTCGTAGCGATGGGAGGCAGCAGTCGCAGTGCGAAATGAATGAGGCTGGATCGCAGGAAGCAGGTCTGCATCGCTCATCGCTTTGACTGTCGGAAAAGTGCATCAGGAACTCGCTCGACTGATCTGAATGCAACACGTTAGTACATGGTTCGGGGAATTGTCATTTCAAGTCACAAACTCACCACTTGACTCCAGACATCGGGCGTATAAGGGGAACCAGGAGGAACGGTGGGAGATGGGTTTCGAGCAGGGCTGACAGGTGGCCGACTGGGAATGCCGACATGGAGACGGGACTTCCTTCCGGGGGCCCTGGGAGGTACGACGACCTACTGGTAGAGCAGGTCGAATGCCACCAGGGACTCGAGCAACACCTGATGGAAGCTCTCCCGGAAGTACTCCTCGATCTCTTCCCAGTTGGCCACCGTGTCGAGCCAGGTCAGCGAGATCTCCGTCATGGTCGAGAGCGACACGTTCCAGTTTTCTGGAAGTGTGCCCCGGCGCCTGGCAAATGTCGCCAGCATCTGCTTCCGCGCCGCAAACGCCCATGCCTTTGGCAGCTCGTCATCGATCTGCTCGATCCCGAGAAACTGCTCTCCCACCCGGATGACGTGCTCAACCTTGCCGAGGAACCCGCGGATGCGGGCGTCGGCAAAGGTGGCCTTGTATTCCTCCTGTGTCGCTCGAGCATGGTCCTTGAGCGACCCCCCACTGCCACTGCCACCATCCTGGCCCGTCGCCACGTCGGCCGTGCTGCTGTTGCCGATGGTCAGAGACGGCAAGCCGGCTGCGGCGGCGGTGGCAGCCACCGCCGCAGCGACTTCCTCTGGCATCGGCGCGAACAGCGGAGCCGCGTAGCCCTCGACACCCGAGCCAAACGAGACGATCGCCGCCACGTTGGCATCGGGGCCGGCACCGGTCGTTGGGGCGGTGGTGGTGGTGGTGGTGGCAGTGTCGGCGACGACGACAGGCGCGGAAATCCCGAACTCGAAGGCTGGCGCCACTCGAGCTTCCGTGCCGCCGTCGCCAGATGCGGGCGTCTTTGATCCGGAGGGCCCGCAGTCGAAACCGAATACTCCTCCGGCTTTCTTCCTCAGCCGCGGCACGAGAGTCTTTCTCCGGCCGGGCTCCACGGCCGTCTGGCTGTCCGGCAGAGAGGCGGGCGCCGGCGAGGACCGCGTGCGAATCGGGGACTCTGGGATCGAGTCCTCGATCGCGTCGGTCGCGTCCACGACCGGGGCCTCTTCTGCCTTCTTCCCCTTGCCCTTCGATTGGGCAGGTTGCGACTCGCGTCTCTGCTGCTGCGGCTGCACCTGCGGCGGCGGGGTCCCGACCACCCGAGACGACGACGGCAGCGGCGTCGATGGTCTCTCCGGCCGACTGGCGGCGGTGGTGGCGGTGGGGACAGGCGGCCGCGCAGGCGTGGGCCGCGGCGGTGGCGGCATCAGCACAGCAGCAGGGACCGGTGCAGGGGGGGACTGGACAGTCGGACTCTCCATGCCGCCCATGTCCGTCTCGTCGAGGCCGACGACAGCTGGCGGGGCGGACACCGGCCAGGGCGCAGCTGTCGGCAAGGTCGGCGGCGGCAGAGACGGGAGGACAGAGGCGGCAGACGGAGCAGCCACAGGCATCACGTCTTCCAGGGGCGGCAGCGGCTGGAATGTCGGCAGGGCGCGCTGGGTTGCCATGGCTGGAAGCGGAAGGGCGCGCTGTGGCGCGGCCGATGAGGAAGAAGGGGTTGTCGGGGACGACGGCGCACCAAAGACCTTGACACTGCTTCTTGGCGAGCGACCGGTCGGGGCCATCCGAGACAGGAAGGATCTCGGACGGAGTGTCGGCAGACCGGCCGAAGCAGTGGTCAGAGGAATGGCCAAAGGCACGGGAGACTGACCTGAGGGCCCTGCCGGAGCCGGGCTGCAGCCTCCGCTTCCGCTGTTGCCGTCGTTGCCGCTGAGAAACCGGGCAATGTTGGCAAATGGCGAGGGCGGAAGCGGGCTCGGCGCGGGAGGCTGCAGCCGGGCGGGAGGTGCTGGCGCGGTCGGGGCAGGAGTGGCCGGATCACTGGCCGGAGCGTCCGAGTCAACGCCCTCTGTCATCGGCATGTCTGCAATGGGCAGAAGCTCTGACAAGGTAGGGCATTCGGTCCCCTCCAAGACCTCTCGAAGCTCGGCCATGTCCAGGTCGGTGGGCCACTCTGCCAGCCCCAGCACCTCGCGCATATCCGGCAGGTCCGTCATGTCGGGCAGGCTCCAGAAGTCGAGCTCTGCCATCTGGTCTTCGAAGGAAGGGAGCTCGTGCTGCACCTCCCCCGTCTCCCAGGACGTGGCGGGCTCGGGCGGCGCCGACATGTTGTCGAACAGCTCCATCGAAGCCATCGACGATGCCAGCACCGCCATGATCCCGCCATCGGCGTCCTGAGCGGCTGTCGAGCTAGCCGCGTGCCATTCGGGTTCCTCCGTGGCCGTCGTCATGGGGATGGCCGGCGCTCCTCCTGCACCGGATTCCATCTGGTGGTACACCTCTGCGCCTGCTGTCGCGCTCGGAGCCTTCGCCATCGGGGCCTCCACCGTCCGCTGCTTCGCGAGAACATTGCTGTCCTCGCTTCCACTTCCGGCGGGCAGAGCTACCGGGATGTGACGGGTCACCGGTGCTGGGGATGGGGCGTTCCCGGGCGACAGCTGGGCAGGGGCTGCCGGGGGCGCTGCAGGGGGGACGGCCTGCAGCGATGGGGGGAGAGGAGGGTCGGGCGTCGACTCTACCGCGTGTCGTTCCTGGTCCTGCTTGCGGACCCCCTGCGCCATCAACCGGCCGACGCCTGCCTTGCGAGCGGGCTGCGGACGCTGTGGTCGCTGCCTCAGCACTCGGTGGTCGGACACCTGAAAGCGGTGCCGACCGGGCAGGAAGCGAGGCGAGCACAGGTCGCGTGCTGCTGCCTGCTTCTGGGGCGTGACCGGCGTGGCGGGGGCAAGGAACGGCACTGGTGCGGGAGGAGCCATGACTTCTTCCTCTCTCCGGGCGTTCATCATCTTCTTCTTGCGGGGCGGCGGCGGCGGCGGCACGTCCTCTGTGGACGGCGGCGGCGGCAGAGACAAGGGCGGACGGGTGAGGTCTCCCAGCTGTAGGGAGTCCGTCTGCTCAGGACTGTCGAGGTCCATCTTGTCATGGTCGAGGTCGAGGTCGAGGTCGAGGCCGGGGTCGGGAGAAGAAGGGCGGGATGAGGGCGGAGGAGAAGAAGATGATGACGCCGGATAGTAAAAGACGTCGCAGGTGTCGGCGAAACGAACACTGCGACGGGGGAGGAGAGCTCGGCCGGACGCCGTCTGGGCACCGACGGTTGGGATCATCGTCCGTTTCGACGGTCCGGCGGCGGCAGTGCCATGCTCCTCGAGGAGCTGGGGACTGCGGCTGGCCTTTCCACGGACGGCCCGCAGGTCGAGTGCCCGCTCCGGCTGCGTCTGCCGAAGCACCTTCTGTGATGCGACGGTGGCAGCGGAGGGGACGGTCGCCCGGCCTCGCAAGATAAACTGAGAAACGCAGTCAGCCAGCTGCTGGAACTCTGCCGAAGCGGGCGGCGTCGTCGTCGGATCTCTGACTGGAGCGTCCGACGGAGCCGTCTCGACCAGAGTTTCCCGGCGCGTCTGGCGAGGAGGCGGCGACGGGAGCCGGTCCAGGTGCAGATGGTGATGCTACCACCAATCGTGCTCCTGGGCCTCCCGACAAACCTGGTCCTGCCGAGACGCGGGGGGTGGCGACAGCTCTGGGAGATCTGGCTGCTCGATGGCCGCCGCCGCCGCCGCATCGTGTCGATGCGGCGGTCGTTCCAGCAGACTCTGCTGCTCGCTGCATTTCTCCTCGAGGGCGCGCATGTGGCTCTCCATCGCGCGCTGCCGCTGAAGGGCGCTCGACAGTTCGAGACGCTGCTCCTCCATCCGCTCTTCCTGCACACGGAGACGGTACTCCGGCCGGTGCTGGTAGTCGTCATCGGGCCGCACGGCGAGGTCATGCTGACCGGCGGATTCGCCGTGCGGCCCGACGACGGTCGCGGGGGAGGAGGCCCATTCGTTGGCGCGTCCCTGGGACACGGCAGGGTGCAGGGGGGACTGGCCTGCCCTGCTGTTCCATGCCAACCGGAACTGCTCAAAGGAGCCGATACCAGGAGCATCGCTGTCGTTGTCGCTGTCGATCTTGCGCTGGACATAGTCATCGTAGCGCGCGGATGCCTCCTGGTATCTCTCCTGCGTCCACGACTCCCAACCCATTCGCCCGCGCTGCTGCAGCTGTTTGGCGTCAGAGAGAATTGCCACGAGGAGCTGGTCCAGTACTGGAAGCTTCCTGGACAGCGTCGACGTCTCCGTGGCAAGGGTCTTCATGACCAGCTGGTTCGAGTCCGAGAGCTCGTTCAGCGCGTCGTGGATGGCGAATGGGTCAAAGGTCGCGAGAGCAGCCGGGGTCGGCATGCCCAGTCCGGGCCGCACCGCCACCCGGTGACGCACAAAGTACGTCGTGTTCCGGGGGCGGATGCGGCAGCGTGGCTCCATCGAGCGGGGCACGCTGTCGTGTTGGAGCTGGGCCAGGTGATGGAGGGCGCCCGGGCGGAAGACGTTGTACCAGATGTCATCGACGAGTGACTTGGCGCGCTGGTACAGCTGGTCGGCATCGTCGTCCATGGCGGCGATCATGGTGTGCTGCTGGTCGATGACAGCCATAAACTGCTCGTTCTGGGACCGCCGGTGGGCGGTCGCCAGAGCCCTCTTCTGCACGGTGACGCAGAAGAGCCAGCAGCTGCCGGCGCCGACGAGCGCGAGCCCGCCGACGGTGGCCACCACAGCCAGGAGATGCTCCCAGACAAACGTCGCGAGGACCGCCGGGCCCCTGTCGAGCGCGTCTTCGCAGGCCGACAGGAAGCGGACGACGGCGAGCATGGCCAGGAAAAGCCGGCACACGCCCCGCGGCAGCACGAACAAGGTGTCGATGACCTGATCGGCAATGTCACGCAGGTCCTGTCGGTCCTGCTCGAGGCCACCGAAGAAGTCGATGGCTTCGAGGCCGGCGAAGAAGGCGTCGGAGAAGAGAGGGCCGAGCATCTGGCGGGGCTCCAGGGCAACGTCCACCACGAGCTCCTTCCAGTTCTCGACACAGGGAACGGTAAATTCCGAACCGCAGTGGAGCAAGATGAAGCCGAGGCAGACGCCGACAATCCCCAGATAGTGGTTGCGGGTGAGGGTGATACCCGACCACCAACCCCGCGGGAGCATCAAGGCCAGGACCACCAGGAAGAGGCAGCCCGGGAGGAAGAGGTATCCGATGGCAGTTGGCCAAAGGACCTGGACCACCGGGCGTGTCTCCGGGTGGAGGAGGGTGAGGATCCAGACAAGGCTGGCGAAGAAGATGAGGGGCAGCATGTTGGCTGCCGGGGTGGGGGAGAGGAGAGAGAAGGAGGTCGGAAGGAGGTCGAGAGAGAGAAGAGAGGAATGGTCGTCGAAAGCGGGTGGTCGACAGAGAAAAAACCACGCTCCGTGAAGCCGAGAGAGAGAGAGAAGAGATGGATGGAGAGAGAGAGATGGAGATGGAGGAAGGCTTGGTGGAAAGTTGATGGAGCGTGTAAAAACGAGCTTGAGATTCTGCGTTTTCTTGGGGGAGAAAAGAGGAGGAAGAAGGGAAGGGAGGAGAGAGAGAGGGGAGGATAATATTTATAGGCAGCAGGTGGCGGGCGAGGGCTGCTCTTCATTCACTGCGTCCCTTCCTAATTGGGAAAGCGAGAGGACGCGTGGAGCGACGAAAAGTTGGCAGTCGGCCCGGAGACGCGTATTGGCAAGCGAGGCCAGCAAGGTGTCAATAGAGCCGGGCAGCGTCAATAGAGGAACAATAGCAAGGCGAGGCCTTGCTTCAAGGTGGGGGGGTTTCAGGCGAGAAGGCGAGTTCTCTCGACAATGGGATGCAGCGAGGTGAACGATGGGAAACGACGAGATGGACGAGATGGACGAGATGGACGAGATGGACGAGATGGACGAGATACGAGATGGACGAGACGACGGAAAGGACGATGACTAGATGGACGACGAGATGGACGAAATGAGGGAGATGGAACTGACGACATTGAGCAAGAGACGAGTTCGTCGAGAAGAGGCCCTGCAGACGAGGAGCCCGCCCGTCGTAGCTGTCCCGTCGACCTTGGCTCACCATCTTCTCAGATCGAGGTCAGCCCGGCTTCACTCTGCCGCCACCTCGTCACTGCTCCTCGTCCCCCACCAGCCGCCTCGCCCCCACGCCGTCATGCTGCCGTCTCCAGCCACCGGTCACCTGGGGAAGACGAGAGAAGGATGTGGAAATGGATGTGGAAATGGATGTGGAAATGGTCAGTATTCAGTGATGAAAAATGTGAAATCAATACGAGATAATCAACACAAAATCCACAATATATAGCAACAGCACAGTCAGACGCAAACGCAAACGCACAAACAAATCATTTCCATGCCCCCCTTTGTCCTTGATAAACATTCGCTCAGATAGAATCAACCATGACGCATTACCAGATGTTTGCTCTTCCACCTGTCACCTCGTATAATCATCTCCTCCCCGTCTCCCTCCCTTCACCTCCCATCTCTCTTTTGTCCCTCCCCTCACATCCCCGTCTCCTGTATCCCTCCATTCACCTCCCCGTCTCTCTTTTATCCCCCCCCGCCTGAAGCTTCCCCCGGAGCTCCTCCACCACGTCCACCCAGCTCTCTGCCTCGCCGATCCGCGCCGACAGAAACTCGCCCATCTTGGCCGTGCTGAACGGCTCGCCGTAGACCACGCGGGCCCTTGTCGAGATGCTGATGGGGAACGGTCGTCCGGCCGCGTCCTCTGCCACGCCCACGCCCACGCCCACCTCCATCGTCACCTCAATCTTGGTCTGCAGCGGCACCAGCAGCACCGACGCCGCCACCGCCAGCGACCGGTCCGACGGCCACGTCGTCGTCGTCGGAAACGACCGCCGCAGCTGTCCCAGCTGCCGCGCCGTCTGTTGCGCGACGTCCCAGGACGCACGGACCACCTTGAGCAGCCTAGCGGGCTCGGGCCGTAGCGCGCGCACGTGATCTTGGAGACACTGCACGAAAAAGGCGTCCACGTCTGTCTCGCCTTCGCCCACGAAGCCGACGTCGATCCGGCCCCCCCCCCCCACGTCCATCGCCACCCCGACCGTCCGCCGGTACGCCAGCGACAGCGTCGTGCCCCGCGCCCCCGTCACCGCCCACCCGGTCGTGCGCTCCAGCCCGTCCACCTGCGCCTGCAGCGTCGAGATCTCCTGGTGGCTCCACCGCCGCCTCTCCTCCTGCACCCGCTTCGCCTCCTCCAGCTCCCGCACGTGCCGCTCCCGCTCCACCTTCATCGCCGCCACCCGCTCCCGGCTCGCCTGCGTCTCCGCCCGCAGCCGTGCCGTCTCGGCCCTTCGCGCCTCCACGCTGGCCGCCAGCTGTCGCTTCTGCTGCCGCAGGGCTGCCACCGTCTGCCGCTCCTCGTCGTCGCCCACGCCGCCCACCGCCCTCACCACCTCCATCAGCCGCGCCATCTCCCCCGCCACCCCCTCGTACTCGGCCCGCAGCTGCGGATACGACGCGTCCACGGCCGCCCGTCGGGCCCGGAGCACCCCCGCGTCCTTCTCCAGGTCCTGCAGCGTCTTGCTCATGCCCTCCTGCAGTCCCTGCTGCAGCTTCGTCCGCCACTCGTACCACTGCTTCTTGCTCTGCAGCCGCGCAAAGATCTTGATGTTCTTGAACTGGTTGTCCATCTGGGTCCGCAGCTCCGGCGTCCCCGTCATGTATTCTCGGAAGATGGCCGGGTTCTCTTCGTATGTCTCCGTCTCGATCTCCCGCATAATGGCCCGTCCCTCCTCGATGTAGTTCTTCAGCTCCCGGCACGCGTGCTGGTACATCTCCAGCAGCGGCACCTTGCACACCGACGTCACCAGCTCCTCCGTCTCCGGGTCTCGGGTACCGTCCTCGGCTGGCGATCCGCGGCTGCCGCCTGTCGTCGCCGGCGCCGCCTCGGTCGGACGCCGCTTCGTCGTCTCCAGCTCCATAAAGTGGATGCTGGCCATGTTGAGAAAGTCCTGCAGGTGGATCCGCCCGTCTTCGCCGTCGCTGCCGCTGCCGCTGCCGCTGTCGACCATGGCTGCGGCCTCCTCTGCCTCCGGGCTCTTCCGCGACCGAGACGACCGTCCGATCGTCTCCATCATCGACGGCGGCTGCTGCAGCCGGATGTTCTTCACCGGGCTCGGCTCGCTGCCCTTGAGCCGCTTGACGAGGTCCTGGCTTTCGTATATGCCCTCGTTGTCGTTGTTGCTGCCGGCACCCTCGTCGTCCTCCTCCTCCAGCTCGAGCGGCCGCTTGCCCAGCAGCCCGCGAGCGCTGCCGACGTGCAGGCTCTTGCGGCCCTTGAGAGGCTTCTTCTTGGGCGACAGGCCCTGGATGAGCTCGCGGAGGTTCTGCGTCGCCTCGCGGTCATCGAACATCACCGCCGGCCGGCTCGGCTTCGTCGCCGACCCGACCACGAAATCCGCTGCCGTGTCGACCAGCGACGATCGCCGGCTGAAGATCTCCGCGATCTTGGGTGATGCCGGCTTGACGCTGCCAGACGCTGGCCGCTGTGGCCGGCTCGTCGGCTGCGGCGTCAGCACCACCGACGGCGTCGTCATCCCCGTGTCGGGGTTCTGCATGAACAGAGACCTGCCCAGCAGTCGGCCCGACTTGGGCGGAGACCGTGGCGTCGTGCTCGCTGTCTTGCCTGCCGGAGACGTCTCTCTCCTGGGCGACTTGGACCGGCTGCCGATGAACCGCACCGGAGACGAGCCCCTCGAAGGCGTCGTGGGTGCTGGTGCTGGTGCTGGTGCTGGTGCTGGAGCTGGTGCTGCGGCCATGGGCTCTCCCATGGGGGTGGTCGACGTGACCGGCGTCTCTCGCGCCGGCGTTCGGTGCAGCATCTTCTGGACTGCTGTCGGCACAATCGGAGACGACATCGTCTCCAGACGGGCCGTTGTTGTCGGTGTAGACGAGACCGCCCGGCTCACGGCCGTCTCTTTGGCCTGCAGGATTCCTCCCAGCGCCGTTGTCATCTCCATTCCCATTGTCATATCCATTCCCGTCGTCATCTCCATTCCCGTTGTCATCTCCATTCCCGTTGTCATCTCCATTCCCGTCGTCAACTCCATTCCCATCGTAGCATCCTCCATCTCGCCCTCGCCCTCGCCATCGCCCTCGTCCTCCGGCGCTGACAATATCTTTCCGACCGCCACCGTCATGTCCATCGTCTCTCCATCCGCCATGGACTGCATCGTCTGCCGTCGGCTCTGCCGCCGCTGCCGGTTGGCCCCCATCGCCGACAGCACGCCGCCCATCGCCGTCGTCAGCTCCATCGACATGTCCTCGAGGCCGTCGCTGTTGATCGACTGCACATATGCGTCTGCGTCTGCGTCTGCGTCTCCGTCTCCGTCTCCGTCTCCGTCTCCGTCTCCATCTCCCTCCGCATACGCCTCGGCCATCGCCCGGATCCCCCCCACCGCCATCGTCAGCTCCATCGGCACCTCTCCGGTCGTCACGTCGTCCGACATGACCATCGGACTGCTCGGCACCGACTCCGTGTCCAGCGGCTGCCGCAGCTGCGAGATGATGCCGCCGTACACGCGCGTCACGTCCATCGACATCTCGTCTGCCGGCTTCTCCGCTGCCGCGTCCCGCATGATGCCGCCCATGGCACGCGTCATCTCCATCTCCATGCCCGCATCGGCATTGGCATCCATCTCCATCTCCATCTCCATCTCCACCTCCATCTCCCCATCCACGTCCATGTCCACGCTCGCCTCCGTGTCATCCTGCGGCGGCCGGAACGTGTGGGCTGCTGCCACGCCTGCGTTGGCCTTCTTGCCCCAGCCGACAAAGGCCGGGATGACCTCCTCGTCTTCGCCGACCGGCCGCTGGCGCCGCGTCCGGTCCGCCTCGGCGCCCGCGTGCTGCGTGGCCAGCCGCAGCGCCTCCTCCAGATCGCCCGTCGACTCGATCGGCGAGGCCGACCGGCCAGACATGCCCGACATGCCCGACATGGCCGAGATCGCCGACATGATCGACGCCGACGTCACCTCGTCGCCCTCCACCGTCACCATCGTCGCCCCGTCGCCCTCGTCCGAGTCGCTCTCGCTCCCGTCCGACTCGATGCCCTCCTGCACATTGTCGTCGTCCTCCTCCACGCCGTCGCCGTCGCCGTCCGAGTCGTACACGGTCGACGTCATCGTGTTGTCGTTGAAGCCCAGCACCGACGCCCCGGTCGAGCTGCGCCGCCGCCGCCTCGCCTCGTCCTCCGTCGCCTCCGGCGACGTCGCCAGCACGTCTGGCCCGTCGCTGTCGCTCTCCGCAAACGGCGACGGTGCCGCCGCCGACGATGCCCGCTGCCCCGTCGCCTGCGGCATGTACTCAATCTCGTGGAACGTGTGCAGCGTCGCCTCTGCCGCAAACGACACCCGCCGGTTGGCCAGTGACTTGCGGCGCGCCTCCCTATGGGCGTTGACCTCCTTCTCGCGTGCCACCCGCTCCTCCCGCTCCCGTTCGCGTGCTGCCGCCTGCTGCTCTTCTTCCGTGCGCAGGGCGATCTTCTTCCCTTCGTCCGCGGCTCTCGCCGGCGATCCCCGGCTCGGGCCCTTCGCCCTGGCCCTGAGCGGCGGTATGTCTGCGAGTATCGGCATCGTCGGCTTCAGGATCGACCGCGGTGGAGGCCGTGACGGCGCTGCCAGCGACTGTTGCGCAATGGTCAGTACAACTCTGTCCCCTCCAAGGATCGGGCTGGAGCAACATACTACGCGGCGGTTTCCCGACGCCGACTTCAGTGCTGAATCGAGGCCCCCGGGCCCCATGCTCTTGCTGCGCGACTTCTTCCTGCTGGCTGTCGGCATCGAGGCCGTCGCTCCGGACGCGCCAAAGTCGATGGTCGCATTCTCCTTGTCCGCCGTCTTTTTGGGCGAAAAGCCAGAGGTGGACTTGCGCGTTCGCCGCGTTGCCGGCATCGTCGTCTCGTGGGCCGGAGCCATGCTGGGCGTGTCAGTCAAAAGGACACAAAAAGGTTGCCGTGATTCACGCTGCGTCAAGTGGAGTGAGTGACGCGCCGTGGACGTGCAGATAAATTAGATTTTAGCCCATTCGTATGTAGAACAAGGATCCCCTCCATGTTTATGACACGAACTGCTCTGATTGGCCCAATGCACGTGATATCCACAATATATCGATTGTTACCACGACAACACGACTCACAACTGGCGCCAGCTGACAGGTCGATACAGGAAACGAGCAGCAGTACTCGTACGCATTGCAACCACTGCCAAGCCAAATGATGTTGGTATAGATAGATACACGGCAGTTGCCTCGACCTACAGCACCAAGAATCCCCGGTAAAAAAAAAAGAGAACAAAGGCTCTAGTCCCGTACACCAGTCCAGCACCCAGTCCAGCGCCCAGTCCTGCCCACAATCCCCAGCATGCCTGCTGCCGTGCTCATCGATAGTAAGTAGGCGGTGGGCTCAGGTGAACAAAAGGATGCCGTCGTTCCTACTCGGCCCATTCGTCGTTCCGGACACCACTCGACTCTCCCCCGCCGTTCCGGCGCGCCGATGGCGGGGCACCGTCCTCGTCTTCGTCATCATCGTCGTCGTCGTCAAGGGCGCGCGCGAGCTCGTCCGGATCCTGCATCTTGGCGTCCGGATCCACGCTGGCGTCCAGGTTGTGGTGGCCGTCGGACCGCTCGGCCGCAAAGAGGTGCTCGTCCTCGCCCTCGTGCTCGAGCGTGGTGTCGTCGGCACTGACAGAGATGCCACGCACACCCCACCGGGAACCAGCCCCGCGGCCCTTGCCACCGACACTGATGCCGCCACCACCGCCGCCGCCACCACCACTACCACCACCACCACCACCACCACTCCGGCCTCCAATGGCCGGCGCGCTCTCTTCGTCATCGTGGTCCGAACGGTCCATGTGCTTGCCAAAGACACGGTTGAGCAGCCAGCCGTGGCGGATGTCGTCGGCGTCCACGACACCACCGTTGCGGAGCTTGACGCGCTGGCGCGTCCAGTAGACCCAGGCAAAGTCGAGGTAGAAGAGCGTCTGGATGACGCCAAAGAAAACGGACAGGCCGTTGGGAGGGCGGTTGGAGGGGTCGGCGGCGCGCTGGATCCAGTTGAGAATGTAGAAGCCGCGGTAGGAGCCGAGAGCGAGCAGGTAGAAGGAGTCGATCACGGTCGGAACGGTCGTCTGTCGGAGCAGCAGCAGCTGCGGCAGCACCGCCATGGACTCGAGGATCTCGGAAAAGGCCCAGAGCCACTACACGGACGGGGTTAGCTTGCAAGCCGTGGCAGAAGACAGAAACCGGGGCCGGAGCCGGAGCAGCAGAGACGTACCGATCTGAGCGTCCACTGGACCTGCTTCTCAAAGATCAGCATTCCAAGGGGCGAGAGGAGCAGCGACAAGACGACAACAACGGCGCCCAGCTTCCAGGCCAGCTCCTTCTCGCGCGAGCGCGGATACACCCATTTCATGATCGCAATAATGTAAAAGGACGACGTGATGTAGAAGATCTTGAAGAAGATGTTCCACGGCACCATCTCCTTGAAGATGTCAAGATACCGGGTGCAGAAGACGATGGCATAGAGGACCTGCGTGATCAGGGAAACACCTAAAGATGGGTCCAGTCAGTCTCTACCGACGACGTTGTCCCTCTTGGAAGGTCTGCTTCTCACCCTCGGCGCTCCGGTTGCGGTGGATGGCAAACATGAGGATGCATTTGGACAGCAGGTGGACGCAGTCCCCCGTTATTCGGAAAATCTGTTGTCATCAACGTCAGTCAACAGCCGCCTCGTCGGTCTCGCATCCTCTCTTGCTTCCCCTCATCACCCAGACAGATCGCGAGTCGGGACAGGGCTTCCAGGAGCAAACTTACGGTCCAGCCCATCTTTTTGGCGCAGTCACGTATACGCAGCTGTTGGCATAGAGCGGTTTGTGTTCTGTACTTGTCCAGCCTTGCTTGGATGCGTGAGAAATTGTTGAGCGAGGACAGCCTGGACCGGCCAACGTGCAGCTCCCGTTGCGTCGCAACTTGTTTCGTAATAACCCCACTTTTCCGCATTCGAGCTTATACCGTGTTAAAATCGATATTTGTGCACTGTGTGTACTGTTTGCACTTTGCATTCTCGTGAGATCTCGTCTCGCCGATTATTTCAAACCCATTTCTAAAGGCTTATTCGCCTCCAGTATGCGGACTAGAGGAAAAGAAGCTCGAGCAAGCTGTTGGAACAGGCCTTTCCTTGCCGACACTATTATGACGGGATCCTGGTTGCAACATTGGATCTACAGAATCCGACTTTGAAAGTATCCTTTCCATTTGTATACCATCTCTTGTCTCGGTGGTCCTGGACGTCGTTAATTTCTGAGCCTTGGTAAGCCCATGCGCATTTTGATCCTCGTTGGTATTGCGCTTATTATCGTTGACCGCGACTTAGAGAGTACTAATATGTGTTTTAAGGTTGAATATAGCTCGTTCTTTTGTTTAGCCAATAATTACGAAATGCTCTATTTAATCCACCTTTATCAGGGATCGATCTAGTTAAAAGACGCCCTTAAGAGGAGCTTAAAGATCATTCATTACAAACTATCCAGGACAGGCTTGAGCACAATGCTGAATCGGCGGCTACAGGTTCCCGATTTCTAGCAAGGCCCGGCACATATCATGCCAATGGCCCATAGGGACGAGGCTTCCCAAGAACAAGGCTCTACGGCATCGCGGTCCTAGCCTCTTGGCAGATATGGCGCCCAATGGGATCGACGGCAGTTCCTGGCAGCGGACAGCCGCTGCAGATTGGCACTCTATTTCATAGGCATCGCCTTGCCCAATTCGAGGAATCAGCAGGCCTGGCATCCTGGACCCGCGTCCCATACGACGCATGTCTACGAGTGCTCGTATTTGCTGCATTTGCTCTATCTGTTGATGACGCGGCTTCAGTACAGGGCGGCACCGATAAATGAGCCGCAGCAGGACAGCAGGGAATAGCGCGTTGTGATTGGCTAGAGTTCCCGGCAACAGCGGCCACTGGCCCCACTGGCTACCCGACCCGCACACCTTGACTCTGCCTCACTACGACGTGGGTTACGTGTGCTCGCTCTAGCGACCTATGTGCCGAAACGTCCCCGGATGCTCGCCACCACATGGTACGAGTAATGCCCATTAATAGCAGTCTCTTCCGTACGGTGGCGGCGGGGAAGCTTCGTCCAAGAGAGCAGCACTGTGTTCAGCCCATTTTTTAATACATATACACTACTCGTGGCTCTCTTTGCAATTTCTGGATTTCTCCTGCCGATCATTGCGGCACTTCTACGCCTGGAAGTTTCTTATCTATAGCCCATCTTCGCATATCTTGCCTACTCTTCACGTCGCGGTCCAAATCCCTTTTCGTTCTCGCCAAGCCGGAGCGTCCTCACAATAGCAGTCGTGGGCCACATGCGGTGTGGGATAGCGATCTATTAATTCGGCCCCCTTTGTCGGTCCGAAAATGCGGCTCACAACAGCAATCTGCTGGGGCGCTTTGCTCTTTTCATCAGCATTTGCCGCCGACGACGACTCCCAGCAAACTCGGAGAAAATCTCGGAGAGATCAGAGCGGTCCATACACGGGGCCGCCAACAAAGTATTTTCGTATGTCTAATGCGTTCTCGTTGTGTATAGACCTCTCCTTGTACGCTGATTGCTGACTCGTGAAATGCTCAGGCGAATCAAAGTGAGGACAAGCGCCAAACAGCGATTGAGAAAGCGTAGCGCATCGGAGAACCAGACTGCTAACCCTGCTGACCCGCAGATTCCACGTACACTATGATGGACGGTAAGCAGCCTGCAGGACCTGCCAGCTCTACTATGTAAGCCCTCTGTCTAGCCTAGTGCTGACTTTCCACAGGTTCTCCGACCACAAGCTCCCGTACGAAGAGCAGAAGCAGGCCCTGAAGAGCCTGGTCCAGACGTACCTGGCCACCTTTGCCGACATTGGCGTGGAGACCTGGCTCATGCACGGCTCACTGCTGGGCTGGTGGTGGAACAAAAACGTGCGTGCCAGTTTCCGCGTGCCCCCTCGTTCTCCTCTCTGACCGGCTGCAGATCTTGCCGTGGGACTCGGACCTCGACGTGCAGGTCAGCGAGCCCAGCATGTACTATCTCGCGGCCTACTACAACATGTCGGTCTTCCACTACAAGATTCCACGGCTGCCCAACGGCCGAGACTACCTGCTTGAGGTCAATCCCCACTATGTCGAACGCGAGCCGACCGATCCACTGAACGTCATTGATGCCCGGTGGATCGACACCGAGACGGGGCTGTTTATCGACATCACGACCGCGCGCTACAACCTGACCCATCCGGCCGGCGAAGGCATGCTCGTCTGCAAGGACGGCCACGAGTACAGGGTAAGCTATGTCTCTTGGAACCCCAAGCAGCAGAATCTGACCGACATGTGCACATAGGACACGTATATCTACCCTTTACGAGACACCGTTTTCGAAGGCTCTCCGGCGAAAATCCCCTATCGCTACAAAGAGCTCCTCGTGGCAGAGTATGGCACTTGGGCCCTCGCCAATACCAATTTTCATGGGTGCGTGATCTACCAATCCATGCTGCCCCCTCTGGCTATTTGACGACTAACTAGGGAAACTAGCCATATTTTTGACAACGAGAAACTAGACTGGGTGCCCAAAGAGGAGTACATACTACCAGAAAACTAAAGTGCAAGTATTTTTGGAAAGAGCAGGCGTCGTTTTTATTACATTAAGCCATATACCAAGGGTAGACGGAGTTTAGAACGTGGAAAACGTAGCATTGCCCACTCGTCTTAGTTTTGATAGAGATGGATTTTTAGAGAGGCAACGGCGTTGGAAGCCGAGTTTGTGTTGGAAAGTACACTTTATTTCTACATAATGAAATGAGGATTAATTCTAAAGAGAAGAAAAGGAACAAGAGAAGGCAATAGCCACTGAAGATAGCGAGCCTTTTGAAGAACTCAATCTCGACAGATTACATAGCAGGCGATGCCGGTAAGCCGACTACTTTTTAGTGGGTCTCAAAGAGGGCTGTCCAATCACAAGCGCTTCTGCACAATCGGTTCTTCACGATAAAAAAAATATCGATAAGAAATCCAGCAGCATTTTCCATTCTGGTGAAATTTTCCCACGTCTCGAACGACATACTCGTCCTCGCCCACAACAAGACACTGAGCCGTGCCGTCCATCACTCGGACATATCCCGGAACTTGGACCATAGACCACCGAACCGATCAGCCACACGAGTCCAAAACCGCAAAACCCCCCCACCAGACGCTATGGCAGCCAGCGGGACAACTCCGGCGCCTCGGTCGCTGCGGTCATCCAAGCGCAAGAGCGGCGGTTCTGTCGCCGACTTCCAGAGCGACGCGTCCGAGCGAGATGTCGAGCCGGCGAGCTCCACGTCTGCAGCTGCGCGCGAGCCTGTGTCCAAGCGGCGCAAGCTCCCCGTGCGGACAAGGGCCGACGACGCGATCGCGGCGGACACGGCCGAGAAGCCAGAAGATGGAGCAGAGCAGGGAGCGGACGAGGACAACGAGGACGACGAGGACGACGAGGACGACGAGGACAACAGCGGCAGCGACAGCGACGACGCCCCCGAGGCCATCTCCACCACGCAGGCCGTCGCGGCCACCCGCCAGTCGGCCCAGCGCGCCAGCAAGGCGGCCGAGAAGTACGCAGACGCCGCTTGTCTCTTTTCTCTCATACCTAGCTGCTGACTCTGCACAGACTTGCCGCCGACCAGAGGCGTCGCCGCCAGGACCGCGACGCACGGCTAAAGGAGCAGGCGGCCACGCGCAAGGAGCGCCAGGCAAAGGAGAACAAAAAGGCAAAGGTGGAAGCAGAAGCAGCAGCAGCAGCAGAAGCAGCAGCAGCAGCAGAGACGACAGCCGTGAAAAAAGCGGCAGAGGCCAGCGTGTCGAAGCTGCTGCCGCTCGAGTTTCTCGAGTCGGACGACGACATGTCCGACGACGAGGACGCAGCCGGCACCCAGAAGCAGTCGGCCGCCGCCGCCGCCGCCGTCGCGCAGCGGCGCCGCGCCGCCAACAAGCCGCCCCCACGGGACGTCCGCCAGGGCAGCACCGTCTACCGGCTGCTCACCGACGGCGGCTCGCGGGCGCTGGCGCCCAAGCTGCGCAAGCACTCGCGCCACATGCGCCAGGAGCTGCTGACGCGGAAGCGCACCGGCCGGCCGATCAGCCGCGGCTTCCTGCTCAAGCGGTAGAGGCGACGAACGCGGAGGCGGCGACGAGGACGAGGGACCAGGGCGGGCTTTGTTTCCAATGGGCGGGCGCGGGCGTTTCAATTCCCAGCTGCATTCTTTTCGGGCGACTGCAGGTGGAATAGGGTTCCAAAAAGAAAAAAGAAAGAGTATACAATGCCAAATACGCCAGCGGCCTCTTTGTGCTTATAAGGAGTCGTGCTATTAGATTATGTGTATGTATCTTACAGCGGAAGCAAATCCAGCTCTTCTTTCCATGAGCCGGTCGAGAGGCCCCGAAATGGGCATCGTTGCCCTGTGTTGTCCGTCAGTATCGTCTAAATACGTCCCAGCCTGAGACTGTATATATATATCCCAATCCCATGCAGTCGCCATTCCCAAGACGAAAGTATATGCATTTCCCCTTCTCTTTCCCGGGTTCCCAGCCACAATATATCCAATAAAAACCAAATAAAACTATATACAGAAGGGTATCGTATCCAAGCGCCGATTGCAATGCGTGCAACTATTCCCAGCCGATGCCGACGCTTTGTGGACGGATCCCGGAACAGGAGAAGAGACCAGTAAAAAAAACAAGAAAGGTGTTCGTGAAATTAAACCGCTGACTCCAGTGTGCGTGGTAGACAGACTTGAAGAAAGCGAAAGAAGAGGAAGAAAAGAAGAAGAAACCCGGCTTTAATCAGAGACTGAGCTCGTCACAACAGCAGATATGCTATTGATGCTGGTAATAGTAACGGGGCAAGCCATGACCACGAGCGTGAAAGCGGCATATGGGAGCTGGCGGATGAAGAGACCGGCAGTGTGGCATTTGCAAAATCCGAACCGCACAATTCGTCCACTTGTTGGGCTGCGGCCACATAGGTGTTGGCAATCGGCTGATCGCGGTTCGAAGAGGCGGCCCGGAACACTGTCAAGGTGTTTTTCAGGCACGTGTTGCATGACGGCATCGAGCTGCCGGGGAGAGAGATGTTGAGAGGAAGATAGTAAAAGTACGCGTTTGCTGGCGTTGTGAGGTTGGTGATGGCATTGCCAAAGCAATACTGGCTGGATTCTGCGTCTTTCAGGCAAGATGCCGAATAGAGCACCTGGTAAGAAATCATGCCTAGGTATGCCTCTAGGACGACTGCGTTGTTGAGCTTGTAGTCGTCTCCACAGTTTGTCGAGTTGATCAGGTCCGTAGCCAAGTCGTTTAGGTAATTTGCGCAAAATGTAACGTTCGCTGCACAAGAAGCATCAAGCACCTGCGTGATGGACACCAGCGACTTCTCCGCATTGAAAAACGAGGTTGATCCCTATTCATACTTAGTACATGGCCACCGGCGTCCGGACGAGTCACTGTGGGTTTCGCTCACCTGCAGAAGCATTGAAAAAGGATAGCACTTGGTAAAGGTCGAGTTTGCGAGAAAGGCCTTGATAAACGCAGGGCAGTTGCCACTGCTGGAGAAGTTGGAGGCCAGGCTGCTGTCGAAAAACTTGGGGAGCGCGCTGGTTGAGGTGGCAGTTGTGGAGGTCTTCGTGCTGGTCGCCGTCGTCACTCTTGTTATGGTGGTTCCTTTGCCGGTTTTCGAGCTGGTTTTCGAGCTGGTTTTCGAGCTAGTTTTTGTCGTGCTGGTGCTGGTCTCGGTGACAGTGTCGCTGCGTTTTCGCAAGTCTTCGACCTCGGCTTCAGAGAGGTAGACCCAGCGATCTTTTTGCTTCACCGGGACGCGACTGTCGCGAATGAAGATTGCGGCGGCTCCGGGAGAAGGCGTAGACGCGGGCATGAACACAGAGTTGGAGGCGATCGGGCTCGGTCCGGTGGCGGCAGCCGCGGTGACGGGGAGGAGGGCGGCTAGGATGAAGGCGAGAACAACAACGCTCCATGGCCGGAATAGTCTGCTCGTACTCGTACAGAGTGTGCGCCTTGGCGGTGATGAGGGAGCCATTGCATCTGGAGTGATCGGCGTGCACATCGGCGATGCAGCGGCCGGCGGGGCCGTCGATCCCATGACTGTCGTGGCTGTTGGATGATTATGCTGGTTCTAAGAAGAACATCACTCGGCAACAACGAATGCTTGATGACGAGACGCGAGGCGATTCGAGAGCTGTCGTAAATGTCGGTTCGGTTTTGTCCGGTTCGCCGTATTTGCTGTGACCTGGCCAAGATCCGTTTTCCTGGCACAGGCGCCCTATTATCCTGAATGCATGAGGACAAAACAGGCCGGCCTCGATAGTTTCCGGTTGCCGTAGATAGCTGATGTTCACCCCGTAGCCGGTTTAGGCAAAAAGGAGCGGGGACGGCTTTATATAAAGAACAATGTTCTCACGGGGGGGGGGGGGGGGGGGGAAGCAAAGACCTCCTACAGCCGAAAGGGGCAAGGTGAGCCAATAGGTCGACTGAAGAAATATGTTTTGATTGTTAGTGAGATGCTAGACGCAAGGCGGCCGCGTGAACAGCCGATGTGTTGTGTGTGTGTGGTATGAAGGGTAGAGAGGATCCAGGTCCAAAGACGCAAGTAGACCATTAAAACGAAATAACAACGTACATAGTAAGATACCATCTTACATAGTATGTAAAAACGGCTCTGGGGGGGAAGGCACCTTGATCTCTTCCGGAATGTACATACCTAGTTCTGACAAGCCCGGTGCCATGAAATACGCCATTGTAAGATACATAGTATTGGAGCCAATACACGGGAGAAGATGACAGGGGTTCTGGGGTCCTTGCGAGCGCAATGGCATCAACTGGCGTAGTGGCTTGCTTAGTTGGGCAATGGTGCCCGAGAGGCAAGGGGCTTTCAACGTTGCATAACCTTTCATCAGAGCCAGATCAGGTGGGTACCGGATGGAGAGAAGCCTCCTGGAGAGAGACTTCCACTTTCCGCCAAGCGTGCTGATCCCCCAAAGAGCGGGAGAGTCCACGACTGGACGCCGACAGGCGTTTCCATAAATAACGGGGGAAACATGAGATGCTTGATACCACGCTGAGTTGCCCCAGGCTCTGTGGTACGAGGACGTACTCCGTACGAGTACTCGTACTTTGCAGATTGCAATAATGGCGTTAGGTCGGTTTGGAGGGGGGTGTGAGTGGGTACTGGGATGACGGAGAGTCCATTTCTCTTGTTCTTTTTGGGCATGCAGGGGTCCACCCAATATCCAATATTTCCTTCATGCTCACCACGAGGCTCTTCTAGACTATTGTGTGTGGGTGGGCACATGATACGTGACGTGTACGAGTCCCCTCGTAAATAGCAAGTGCCATGTACTCCGTACTCACAGAGCCGATGCAGAAGGGCCGGTTCTTGTTGCGTGCAAACACGGATGGGGGATGCGGTTGCACCAGAGGCATTTGCAGGGGCGGGAGGGCGGAGGCGGTCGGGGTCCCTGCTGTGGCATTGGAAACGGCGGTTGCCAAAGACTTGTTTGGTTAGCAGGCAACAGATGCTCGCACCCTCAGGGGATTTCGACATTAAGTACCATTCGTGTATACGAGGCCGGTAAGGTAAGACAGATGGGACGAACAATGCCCGCGGATACGACCGTCGAATTCGCCAGGTGTCCCGTCCTGCACGCACCGTCGTAGGTCTTCTTTGATTGCGGCCCCATGCCCGTTTAGCCTTAGGAACCAACGTAAGCTGATCGAACCGGTGCGACGGCGAGGCGGCGGCCCACAAGAATGGAGACCGTTGAGGGCAAAAGCGAACGGGACGACAGATAGCGCAACGAAAGTAATGGTGGCGCCACGAATGCAGGTACGGTACAGAGACTGGGAGAGAGGGGTTAGAGCAAGGCATCGCCTGGGACCGAAAACGCCATACTGCTCCGTATGTAAAATCGACCGTCACCTCGTGCCTGGAGCCGATCATTGCGCTGGGGAAGGGGAAAGACATGTTTTGTTTCTGGGACGAAAATTTCTTCCTGCTGGGCAAGAGGTTCTGCAACTTGCTGACACATTCCGTTCGGGGCAGTGTTTTATTCTCCAAAGGAAGGCACGATCGTCCCCTTCTATGGATGCTCGGCTTCGTCTGCCTCTTTCGATCGTCTCGATCCCTTTGGCCCGTTCTCTTCATTCCCGATTGCATCGATAGCGCTGAAAGTGCTAACCGTCTTGCTTCTAGCCACTGGACCCCCCCGGTCATGGGCCACGGCCAGAACACGGTCCTCGTGCCATGGAGGGGGGGTGGTATGAAGGGGCGACATGGAGAAGATGAGCGACACCCCCCACTCTATTTGCAAAAAAAAAGAAAAGGAAAAGGAAAGAGCTGTGGTGGGTCCAGGAACGAGAAAAATACGAGTCTTCGGCCGCGCTCTTTGGACAAGGTCGGCCGACTCTCTTAGATTAGCATAACGCTTCTTTTCGACAGCTATTGGACGTTCACGTGCATAATCGAAATGAGATTGGATGACTAGACGAGTGCTTGCCGCGCGTACTCGTCCAGCGCGAAGCCAGGACGAGATGGGAGACCACGGCCGGCAAAGGCCTCAAAGCTCAGAGCTGAATGGAATAGAGGGAACGACTGGGACGGATCGACGGATGTGACGAAGCTGGCGCCTCTCGGGTAGCAGCAGCCCACGCAAGCCCACGCAAGCCAACGCAAGTCCGCTACCGACTGCCGTGTGACCGGAGGTTTTTTTTTTGGTTTTGGTTTTTGCTGGCGAGCGGATGTGGTCGGAGAGCACAAAAGTACAGCGAGGCCACGACCACAGACAATGGAACTGGAAATACCCTGCAAAACCTGCATCTTGCGCAGCCCGGATGAGTGAGATGACACTCGTAGTTATGCGAATGGCACCGTTGCTTGGAGCACGGATGCACGGCAGCGTCGGCATGCTTTATCATAGCGAGAGATTGATTATCAGAGTCACTCGCGACCCAGGCGGGAGACGCTCCGGTTCTTTTTTTGTCCCGGCCCAGTCCACTCCGAGGCTCGTGCTCGTCCCGTTGCAGTGCAGTGGCAGTATTGCATCGCAGCGTGGGATCGCGTGCAGAAGGGGACGATACGAGTACACGAGCATCAAGAAAACAAGAAAACAAGAAACTGGAAACAGGGAAAAGGCGAACAAAGAGTCTCGTTCCGGTGCGAGAAGAAAATGTCCCACCGGCCATCCCTCTGCTCCCAGTGCCACACAGCCTTCTGGGCTCTTTGTCAGGCCGGCCAGCAACTTGTCTCTCTCGCCTGCAAGCAAGCGGAGTCCAGGCTGGAGATGGAGAGACGAACTGCTCTGATGTGACCTCGCCGGACGGCCTTGCACGCTCCTTCTATTAGCCAGCCCCGGGCCAGCCCCTAAAGCTGGTAAGATAAGATACATACGGAGTAGTAGAACCTGGCTGGCAATCCCCCCTGTCCTCTCCCCTCCTCTCTACTATGTATCCCCCCTCCTCCCTCTCCCCTCCCCTCTTCTCTTCCATATTCCCTTTCCCCCCTGCTCCCAGACGACCGGGCACAGCCCTGCTCGTATCCTCCTTGCAAATCAGCCCCCTCCCTCGCTTGCCACGAGCTGGGAAGCACAACGCGTCCCCTCTTGAGACTGTGTCTCGACGACACATGGACTCGTCACTCTGTGCACCCGATCCCTGCAGGAATGCAGCCTCTCTCCTGTGTCATTTCTGTGCTCTGTGTTCACCTGTCTTCTCGTCTCATTCGTTCTTCTCGTCGCTTGTTGACATGTCCAGACCGTCTCTTCAAGTAAACATTCTCTTCCCTCTCCCGAGCTGGCCTTGAGCCTTTTCCCTCCCCACCTACGCATACTCCTGTCGGTCCGTCCACCTCGGCTGTAGTGCCTCTCGCGCAGCGGCGTCGCCACCCGTCGCCGCCGCGGAATAGCCCGTCTCGTACGCACCGTCATAGTCCACCAGCGACAACTCGGACAACGTCGCCCCGCCCTCTGTCATTGCCCACACGCTTACCGCCAGCGTGTTCGTCTCGCCCGCGCCCACGTTCAGGATGCCCGGTGGCACTGGGAAGCGCGTCTGTGGACCCAGGTGCGGTACATATTTGCCATACTGGTAGCCGTTGATCCACAGCATGACGCGAGCCACCGTGTCGTCCGAGGCGGCGAACTGGATCCCCAACGGTACGTCCACTGACGGGTCCAGGCCCTTGCCGCCGTTCAGCTGGAATGTCGTCACGTAAAAGCGCACGCCGGCACCGCTGCTGCTGCCGTTGCTGCTCAGCGGACTGCCCAGCTGGAACGCCGTGTCGTTCGCCGCGTCGAACCCGGGCAGATGCCAGCCCAGCCGCTCTGCATACAGACCTCCCTCGTTCATCGGGCCACGCACGGGATCGATGTTGGCTGCACCGCCGGCGTTGCCTGCCAGCCGCCAGGACGAGAAGCCTGTCTGGCTGCTGTTGCTGACTTCGTCCAAGCCGTACAGCAGCTGCGCTCCAAGCAGGCCCCGCGGGTTCTCCACGCCATCCGACACGGACGTCTCGTCATGGCCGTGGTAGTCCACGAGCACCGTTAGCACGTTGTCGCCTTCATCAAGAAGCGCCGACGCATTCAGCGTCAGTACTTCCGACGACGTCGTTAGAGATGCCTCGCCGACATTGCCACCTAGGTACTGGCCGTTGAGCCACGCCGTCCAGCCGAAGCCGTCGCCGCCTGATGCGGTCAGATTCACCGCTGTGGGCACACCCGAATCTCCGTCCGAGGAGAACCGGCCCCGGTACACCTTGGCGCCTGCATAAAAGCCGTAGTCGGAGCTGAAGAGCACCGGCAGCGTCAAGGGCGCCGACGGGCTCAGTGTCGTCGTCTTGTTGCAGACCACCCACCGGCTGTCATCATATGCCGGGTCCGCCTCGGGCAGCGAGTCGGCCACGTACCAGGTGGCGTCCTGTAGCGACGGGATTTGGGACTCGGTCCAGAGGTCTGCGCCGCCGGGGATTTTTGCACGGTAGGCGCCATACGCGGTGCGTTGGGCCGTCAAAGCTTGTCCGTTCCACTCGATGGTCTGGATGGTAATATTTGTTGAGCTGCCGCTGTCGTGGGGGCCGAATCCAACAAACGCCTCCAGTGTCGTGGCCACATCGCTGTCGCCCTGGACACGCAGCGTTCCGTTGGACCAGTCTACTTCGGCAGAGCGCACCAGGTACGGCCCCAGGATAAAGAGCCGGTCACGGGGGAACACCTCGAGCGGGCTGCTCTGTGGCTTGCCATTGGCCGGTGCCCAGAAGCGCCATGCAGTCGACTGGTCAAGCAGGTAGACGAGGACCTTGTTGGAGAAGGCGACGACTGTGGCGCCGGAACTCTGAACATACGTGAAGCTCTGGCGAGATGAAGAGCTCGAGGACACCTGGGAGTTTCCGTAGACGGTAAAGGTCAGGTTGGCCGTGTCTTGGAAGGAGAATTCGCCAGTCTGGCCCTCCTGTAGGTAGAGGACAAGCACGTCTGTTGAGCCGAAGGCGGTGCTGGTGGCGATGTCGGCGGAACAGTATAGCAGGGTGTTGTTGTTAGAGCTCATGCCGCTGCCAAGGACGTAATCTGTAACCAGGATCTTGCTTTGTCTGCCATATAGGGCGACGTCCGGGACGACGACACTGCCCGCGCTCGTATCCAAGGTGGCCGAGGCAGTGACGTTGCTCGAGGATGGCGTGCTCTTCTGCTGGATCACGGTAAAGGTAGCACCTGTGTCTGGATTTTTCAAGACCCAGCTGAAGAGTGCAGTCGACGAGAGATGGAAGCCAGTGCCGTTCCCCACCATGACCGTCTTGAGAAGGTCGGGTGAGGAGGTGGCAAACATGTTGATCAACTTGGTCTGGAACAGTTTCGTTGTCTGCTGGCGTGTCTCGCGCAACGGTGCACTGTAAACGCGAGGTTGTGAGTTAGCGTCTTCGTCGAAGTGACTGCTGTACCACGTCTTACCTGTAGTCATAGCTCGTGTATACGACGGGAGCAGCAGCTGCGGAGTTGTTAACCTGTGGTCTAAATCTTGTTCTGGCGATGGCAGCAGCTTACAGTGACCCCAGTTCGTTCCACCAAAGGCCATGTAGATGTTCTGGTAGGTCACCCGCTGGCCAATATTGTTCTGTGCCGTTAGTATCTCCCGTCAAGCAGGGTAAAGGCTGCCAATATACCTTGTAGAAGACATCCGCAAACGCGGGAGAGTGCTCTGTAGTACACTGCTTTTGTTAGCCACAGCAGCCTTATTTAGCTTGGAGCTCAACCAAGCCACGCGGCTTACCTGGTCGTAAAACGCTGCGTCTCCCCAGGCCGAAAACCAGCCGCCCTCGAACTCGGGAATCGATACCGGCATGGATGGTGCATATGACTGGAACCACTGGTAGTAGGTGCGAACAACGCTGAATCCGGTTTTGACGTTTGTGCATGAGAGCCCGCCAGGGTAGCTGTCCAGGCCATAGACGTTGACGGCGCCGCCGACATCCTTGTAGTCTGTTGACCATGATTCGGCACGCATGCCCTTTTCGTTATGGGTGAATGGCACAACGACACCGGCAGCCCGAAAGGCCGCTTTCAGCTGCTCCATGTATATGACCAATGTGTTCGTGGAGGAATGAACACTTTCCACAAGTTCATTCTCCACCTGGTTGAGGATGACGGGCTGGAGAACATGCGTTAGCTGGCAATCAATGGGATGCAAAAGGCAAGATCGATCACGTACGCCGCCATTAGTGATCTGGTTCTTGGCAATCAGGTTGCCGATTTTAGTGCTGAAATCGTGTCAGTTTACCTCTGCGCGCCTTCCGGCGGTTGTTTGACAAAGAGGAGGGAGGATCCCTTACACCCAGGGCAGCCAGGCTTGGTGATAAGTCTCGTTACTTGTCCGCAACTTTCCAAGGCTGCCATCAGAGCCCCAGAGGGCCAATGAGCCACCATTGGTCTCGGCCTATGGAAAGTCAGCAACCAAGTACCAGTGATTAGAGATGGCGTCCATAGAAAGACAGACGTTGCAGTATGGCCCTGCACGGGCAATAACCCAGAGGCCAGCATCCTTGGCGGCATCGAAGAGGCGCTGGACGTCTTTTCCGGGACTCTCAAAATCGTAGACACCCTTTGAAGCGGAATGGTACGACCAGAAAAAATATATGCTGGACAAAACAGTGTCAGGAAATATGTGAAGCGGAGAAAGATCAATCCATCGCTCCTTCCTAAACAAGATGCTCACCTGACCGCATTGAAGCCGTTGGCTTTGAATTTTTGGAAAATGTCCTGAAAGATCAGAATATGGCCTCATCCATACACTCTAGCAGAAACAGACATGATACTAACCGGCCATAGGTCTGGGACGGGCAGCCGCTGGTAGTGGAACTCGGCCGACTGGATAAAGACGCGAGTGCCGTTGATGCTCAGGCTATAACTGTCCCACGCGACAAGATCAGTGAGACCGTCGGTGCTAGCAAAAGCAGCACCGATAGTGCTCAAGGCTATAAGGAAATACCAGAAGGAGATCATTCTGGGACCTCTATCAGAAGATTGCCTAGAGATAGACCCATGCTATAGCTCGTCCGGGGGAAACTGTTCTCTACGGACGATCTACGGGGTGTTTATATACGACGCCCACAACCACAGCAGAACACAGCATTTGGTTAGCGGGCCCTACGGAAAAGCAGCTCCGCGCACATGAGATTGTCATCAAAGTATGTCTGTCGATACTAGCCGAAGAGTTTAGCTTTCTGGGGAGACGGCATTCGATCTGCGGAGGTGGAGAGAAGATCGAAAGGTTGTGGAGTAAGTGAAGTGTGCAGTTACTAAGTGGGACCTCCGTAAAGTGCACGTGTTATACTCGTAAGATACCTAAACTGCAGTGTGACACCACTATTAAACAGAACATTACAGGTGCTTACCACCCAAGAAGTTCTTGCGAGTAAAAACGTTGCAATAGAATTCCGCTAAAGGATTGACAGCCGTTTCCCCGCGAAAAAGCTTGGCCAATTTCATTCGACAACAAGCCGTCGAAAGAATTGATTCATACTCCGTACAACTTAAACACTGCTGTAGCCATGGTAGCCACCTTCTTAACGAGGATCTGATCGGCGGTGGACCGCACAAGAGACTGCTCGTAACTCTTACGCAACCGATTTCTCCGATTGACGGACTGTGTAAATAGCCGTTTTCCGTCAACCTTGTGTTTGGATGAAGCTGCATGACCTGACGAGAGTGACATCGGCCTAAGAGGGGAAATGGCTAAAGACCTGCTTATACGGGCTTCGGACACTTTTGGCCCGAGTGTCATGAAAGATATCATTATTTTCCCTACAAGGCCACAATTTAGTTGACAAATTATGCCCGTCTTTCCAATTGCCGTGGTCATCTGCGTTCGTCATACCCCTGCCCTCTTCGGCCTCGTCCCGCGATGCACCAGAACCATAGAGAGATGAAGTGGCTAAAGCGGCTACTCCATCCCGTCTAGAGGATGAATAGCATCGTACATCCGGGATTAGTGTCTAGGTCTTGAGCACGAAATAGGAAGCTGGAATAGCATATTACGAGATAAAACATGGATCTGTTCTGTCGCTGTTTCCTTTTTTATTATTTTCTTTAGCGTAGATATTGTGCCTTACTGACTGGGATAACAGGTAGGTACGACCATCGCAACTTCCCTCAACGGTGTTGAGTCGCCGTACTCCGTGTGAAAACCCCCGCAATTTTTTGCGCCTTCCTCGTCTGACGGATGCAAAACTGTCATGAGCCAGGAGTATGCTTCAACGATTGCTCTAACCGCCACAGTGACGGAATTAGATTTGACATAAATACCCAATGTGCGCAAATCCATCTAACATGGTTAATTGCCTAATCATTCTTTGAACCCATAGTCCTAACCTGTATCACCTCTACTAGAGGCTCTCCACGCATTCACCTCGGTATATTATCAGTGCATCAATAATGTCGACGGCACCTTTAACAGCACATAGCTGAGGACTTTCGCGGATATGCGGTTGCCAAGTTGTATTTTTTCGCCGCTCTCAGAACGATCTCCATCGCTCTGATGCTGTACTTACCTGTTGCCTGTACAGTGCTTCCAAGCCTTGGCTTGTCCGCTGTCGATGCTTTGTACACTGGCGTGGCAGAACTATTCAATAAAACACCCCCGACACAAAGTGACGGTTTCTCCGTTGCGGATGGCTCATCTAAAGATTTCGATGCAATTTTCCTGGAACGCACAAGGCGTGGCCGGAAGCGCACACCTTTATACTTGGCTGACGAGCAACTTTTGTCTGTCACCGTACCGACCGCGAACGGCTGCACAGATATCTTAACCGGTGTTTCATACCCCAAGTCTCTCAAATGGGACTCATTAACGACTGTTGCTTCACGGCTGCAACAGCCTCACTGTTCTCGCCAAGACCTTTTTTCCATTGCTCAATAATAATATGAGTATCTTTGCTTTCTGGAACGCCTTTGGATCAAGTCCCGACTGGGCAAACCACCACTACAATTTTGCCCTTAGTGACTGCAGTGACTGTAAGTAGCCGTCCTTAGGCGTGCATTATATAACAGTTAACTTTGAGGGCGGTTACTAACAGTAGCTACAGTTACTAAGGACAAAATGCAGTGGTAGTTTGCCCAGCCGGGTCACCAATCAAAGCTACCGTTATTGCTAAAGGCTTTCCAAAACGAAAAGGTAATCATATTATTATTAAACAACGGAAAGAAGGTCCTAGGCAGGCAATAGCAGGCGCAACACAGACACGGCACTCTGCTTCCCTGATTAAGCCAATGCGCATCCAAACAATTAATGCAGCCCGGACTGGAGGCACTCTGCATACCGATCTCGTGCGTACCATCCGGCGTCGTATAATGTGGTTAGTGGCCACTACGACCGTCGTTCCAGGATGTGTTTCTCCGAGAACATGGCCAAGGAGAACGTGATTTGGTCATCTCAGACTTGATGCTGCGGAAGTATGCTGCTCGTATCTGGAAGGGCTTGTGGGTAAGAAATACCGGACAATGGCTTATGGAAGTCGACAAATCCAGGCAACAGATAATAGGCAACTGGAAAGACGTGACGTTACTTACTACGTGTGTTTAAACATTCTTGTAATGGCTGTCTCTAATAAGAGAGGTTTATTATTATAAAACAAGATCCAAGGCGTATTTGGTCATATTTATGGAATGCAGTGTCCTATTTAGCCGCATGATAAAGGCAGAGCATTGCCGGCTGAGAACGTCTTTCATTTAAGGGAAAGCGAGGAGAGTGTTTTGTTTAGAAAAGAACTATCATTCTTTAAAGACGGCAGAAAGGCAGCTAGTTTACCATATGGTATTCTTAATTCTCGCCTGCTATTTTCTTTTCTTTTCTTCGTTATAACAATTTTAAGGCACAATAAAACCATGTGGTCAATCTCTAGGAAAAGAATCCTAGGATACTAGCAATACTCCAAGGGATTTCGTACGAGACACCCCCAGCTAAACCCTTTGTATAAAATCAGGCACCCAGAGCAACGACTTCAACCCCGCTGACTACCTGGACTACGTCTACCCCTTGCCATTGAGGACTGTACGCGTTAAGAACTGAAGGACTACCGTCCTCAGACGCTGGAGGCCATTGGCCAACCTCACACCTCCGACCATCTACCGCATTTAGAACATTACGATGGGCAGCACGCTTAACATTTGGCGAATCAAAATTTCCATAGTTCATACAATAACCCAAAGCGCAAATCCGGAAGATCTCAGATTAGGCCACGGCCTTCTCTATGTAGAAAGAAGGCAAGTTGCAGCATAGGAGTGTGCCCATATATTTTTCTTTCAATTATATCCTGTGCATTAGAACGAACTTGAACCGAACAAATAGATTAGATAAGAGCAACAAGACGACAGGAATAACAACTCACCTTGAAGATAACCAGAATAAGTTTAAGAACAGCCGTCCTAGCCAAGCGTGCGGTAGGCTAGCAAAAACAAGAGGACCAAGCTAATATCGTATAGGTCTCGTCGACAAGACCAGCCAGGCAAATGATTTCTACTAGAGTCTCCCCTATTAGCTAACCACCATCGTCGACAGTAAGCTTTCGTAGGGCTTTCTTATTTAAGATAAAGGTTATCCTGCAAAGTATTGTTTAGGGAGCTGGCATTATATCGTCTGCAGCGCTTTACTTGCTCATTTTACTATGTAGCAGAATTTGTTCTAATACATCTTTACAACATACCTGACCGGACCATGTCGTCTCCCCCCCTGTGGTGGGCCGAGGAAACATTTAGGACACTTTCCAGAGGGCTAAATATGACAAATAAACGATCAACAGAGAGGTCTATACTCCGACATCCATACAATCTTGAACTTTTATTCAATTTGGAAGCCTGTTCGTCTGCTTTCTTTTCTACACTTTTCTTCTCATCTCGTCTCCTCACTGTGTTTTTCTAACTTCTATTTTACGACAAATGTGTACTTTTATTCATGAGTCACAATTCTATCCCTCCAATAAAAAACTAGCGTAAATAAGCCAACGAAAAAAAACCCCCCGAACAAATTTGGCGATATATAAAGGATCAAACACTAGGCAACAAAACAAACAAACAAACAAACAAACAAACAACAAACAAGCGAGCAAAATAAACACAAGGTTGCCGAAACAGACCGCTCGTTAAAAGCCAAAACCCATGCTGCGACCTGTAACAGCCGGCCACACCGACTTTTTTTTTTTGGTGTCCAATTGCTACCATCCAACAGGACTGAGCGCAGCCTTTCTTTCGGTTGCAGCGGAGCCAAACGCGCGACGCGGGTTGTATTTACTAATTTCCATATTTGTCATTAGCGCATTTCGTACTCAATGCAATTTTTGTTCGCTAACATGTGAGCACACAAACTTCCATGTGCTCTTTCGCCCCCTTTTCCTTTTGCCTACGGGGCATATTGAAAGACAATCTATAATGGTCAACTGAAAACGCCATTGGCAGTTCTGTATGTCGGAGAGAGCGGTGCTGTGCGATGGATCACAGAAGAAGCCAGAAGAAGCAACATAAAGAGGGGCTGTGGTCAGCCTTCTTGGCCCCGCTCCACATTCGAATCTTGCGTGGAGTTCGTAGCATCGCCTCCCCGCTGATCCCTTCATTGCCGGTTGGGAAGGACCCCCGGTCACTCCTGCATTTCGGAGATCACTTTTGACAGGGAAGGAGAGCACCGGCTGTGCTAGCTAAACAAGTGGGCATGTTGAGAAATCGTGGTTCGCGAAAGAAATCATGGCGATCACCTTACGACGTACTCCGTACAGCCGACCTTTACGAAGCGGCCAAGCTAAGATGTCTTACTACGATATGTCGTGTTGACACGGCGAGCACGATGGATTGATCGCCACGCGAGACTGGTGGCGGAAACCCAGCCACAGGTGAAGAAGGAGAAATGATTACATGCAGGCTGACAGCCAGAAATAGGGGCGGGAAGAAACAGAGAGCAGAAAAGAAAGCAAAAAAAGAAAACATAAACAATCACCGTTGCTAAGCCTCTCTACGAGTACGAGTACAGCCCAAAAGCCCCCGCGCAGGCTATTGGACTTAAGCCTCTCCGCCGCCGTGTCTACGAGTTCGATAGTCTCCGAGATCCACCCCTAGCAAGAGGAAAAAGAAAAGAAGAAGAAAATCTGGAAAAGGATGGAGGACAGGAAACAGGGTCCAAGAAGTTCCAAGAGGCCTAAGCACAAGCGAAGCCACCCACACCTCATCTGTCTACCCCGGTCGCCTCCCCACTCCCAGATCCAACCCCTCCAATCCTCTAATATCAACAAAAGCGGCTCAGCGCTGTAGGTTGCAACGCGACGCGTCTCGTCGGTTGCCGTCTTATACTGTCACCATAACCGCTCACATTTTTTCCAAACGGCTCTGGTGGGAAACTTCTCCTCTGATCGCATGTCAATGTCGCGTTCCTTGCTTCATTCCCAACAGTTGACAATCAGTTGACAGTCCTCTCGTTTCTCATTTTTTTTGTTAGCCTCTGCTACCCTTCCTGTGGATTCATGGATCGTCTCCTGATTTTCACGTTGAGAGGTCTAGCAACATTCCAGTTGCCAGTTTGAGGTGCCTGACCAAAGTCAACACGGACACAGCTCCGAGCCAGCAGCCATATTCTTATCTCAACACAGGAGCACGCTCTCTAAAAGCTGCGCTGGTCCGGCATCGAGCCCAGCAGCTCTGCTGGCTTTGACCTTTCAATATTGCCATTCCTCTTTATTTGTTCCGTTCGTGGTCGGCCAAGGGCTGTACCGCTCTTGCAGGCAGACCTCCGCCTGCCACGCTTTCCCTTGCTGTCTTCAAGGTTTCACCTCAGGCCGCTTCTCAACTCTCAATACGGAGAACACCGATCAAGAACAACAGCAGTTGGGACGTTTCCGTGATTTGGAACTGGGCACAACAAGTTCTCAAGGACATTGCCTGTGCACCGAATTGGGGCTGAGCAGCTTCTGCTTCGCCTCTCTTAGATTTAGTGTTGCTACACCATGGCTCTACCACCAAGCATCCCAGTCGTGGCCGGCGCCCTGGCCGTCTTTTCAACGTCAGCCCTGATAGCTGTCCATTCTATTCTCGCCCACCAGCTAGATCACTCTACGCCGTCCACAACGCACATCGTCGCCATTGTCTCGGCGATTGTTGAAGGAGCGGTGCTTGCCGTCTTTTGCGCCCACCTCACATATTGTCTGTGGAGAAGGACACAGGGACAAGCGGGGGAGAGCGGCACCAACGAGAAGCAGACGTCGACACCACTGCATCAATCGAGCGGCCTCTGGTTTGGTCTCAGCGGTTTTCTCTGCACAGCTGCCGCCGCCGTTTCTGTTGCTGCCCTCGTCAGCCTTGGCAAATCGGCTGGCAGCCTACCACCGACAATCTTCGGGTCTGGGGCGGTTCCGTTTCTGGCCGGAGCATCGGTCACATTAGGCGTGTGCTATGCCGCCCAACTGCTTTTCCTGGTCACGCAGTTTATAGCCGTCCGCGTGCCGCTGGTATACGAAACTGCCGAGCTGCCCCGTGCCACAGAAGGCTACCGACAAGCCAGTTCCAACAGCCGAACCACAAATACTGGCTCGCGGCCTTCGACTGCTCGCGTCAAGGCCATCCGATACAGTCAGACATTGGCGCCGGCTCCAACCGGCAGTTGCAGGGGGAGGATGGCCTCTCTAGCCGTGGACGGACGCTCGCCGCCTGGCTCAAGTGGTGGCCGCTCGGCGACGGAGACGTTGGGTTCGCTACGGTCGTCGCTGTCCAACGCCGTCCGACCCGTCACCTCCAAGACGCGGCTGCTGGCCAGCAGGAGCAGCAGCCTCCAGTCGCTGCGGCACTCTACCTCCTTCGCCAACTCGCCGTCTCCGCCTACCAGCACATATATCGTGGCGCGCAACCGGGACCGCGAGTCGAGCACGAGCGTCGAAGACGACTTTGATTCCTGGGACACGTCGGCCGTCTCTCCGCAGAACCGCCGGGCCGTGCTGGAGGGCTCGGTGCCATCCGTCCTGGGGGCCAGCAGATTTCTCGAGACGATCCCGGCCAGCCCCACTGCCAGCCGCTGCCCCAGCCCGGGCATGCCACTGGATCTGATGGGTCCCCCGCGGGCTCGGCGGCGCAGCCGAAGCTACAGCCCGGTGCCCAGGGCGTCGTCGGCATCGTCCATGTCGACGGGGTTCGTAGCAGCCAGCACAACACGGGTGCGGTCGCACTCACTCTCGCCGCCCGACGAGGCCCACATCCACCCGCTGTTCCGGTCGGACTCGCCGACTCCACCACCCGCCGTCAGCGCGGGAACCGTGGTGACGGCGGCGCCCAACGCTGGCCAGATGCTCGCGGCTGACGTGCAGAGCCTGCGGACACTGAACCGGATACGAAGCGGCAGCCTCCCGGTGGTGTCGAGCCCCTTGAGTCGGCAGGGAAGCTTTGACGATTTTGCGGTGAGGAGGGCGCTTGCCGGCAGCCCAAGCGCAGTCGGCGGTGCTGTTGACCGGGGCCGACCGCGCAGCAGGCGGCACGACGAGCAGGAGGACGAAGAGGAGAAGGAGCACGTGGGCAACATGGAACACGAGAGGCAGACTGGCCTGGGCGAGCGGACGATGACGCCGCCGATTCCGGACTGGATTCTGAGCGCGGGAACGCAGACGAGCCTTTAATGCTACCAGGCCATGAAAGTGGATGTTGAGAACGGGATATGAGGGAAAGACGGACGACAAACGAAACAAGAACGATATGACACGAAGACCAACTCTTACGACTGTGCACCGCACACCACGTTGATATGCCTGTCTCTCGGGGTTGGGAGGATTGGACCTCCAAACGGCTGTATGCTTGCACGCTCACTTATTACGCACCTTTTCCTTATCTGGGGGGTTTTGGGGGTTTTTGTTTTCATGGAATCACGGACGGATCTCTTATGTCGGTGGGGGGATATATGGGTGGATATATGGGGGGAGATACCATCTTTCAACGTCTCCGGATGCGTGTTTCTATAATTTCAAGTTTAGCGAGGGCGTTACTGAGAGGCACCGTACAAGCAATGCAACAAGACATGGAAATGACGCTTTGGCGGCTGGACACGACATGTGATTGCGGCCCGGTTGGTGGGACACTCTTCTACCTGCATATCCTGTTACAGCGATATGCTGACAGGAGCTTCCAAATGGCAGACAGCAGGCAGCTACAGCTCTTACGCCATGAACCTGGGCCTCCGCCCGCGACTAGCGCTGCTGCCTCTTGGTCAGTCTGCGACCTGTGAGTGGCCCAAACAGGGCCGTAGGGCCAGGCCTGACTGGCTGCGTCTCCTCCTCTCCACCTTCTGTTTCCCGCCCATCAAAAAATCGCCTACGCAACTTCACCTCGAGGAAGATCGCAAGCCTTTGTCTGACAGCCCTTCCTCTCCTTCTCTCTTCCCACCCTTCTCCCGTCAACTCGCCCGCGGCGTCCTCCTCTTCCACCCATCAACTGCTGACAGTGCACGCTCGTGGCCAGACGACCCCTCCCCCCGTCTCCCTATACTATTTTCTTTTTCTTCCTTTTTTATCGGCTTCCCCTGTCCGACCCCTCCACCCAAAAGTTGCCCGCCATGAAGGTGACATTCAAGGTAAGAAATCTTCCGGCGATGCCGCCTGTCCGAGCTGCCACGCCCACCCTCCGGCTTCCGTGCCCGGCCTCTCCGGCCGTGTTTGCTCTGCTGACCCTCTGGTGCAGGACCTCAAGCAGCAAAAATTCGTCATCGAGATCGAGCCCTCGGAGACGGTACGTCTCTCCCCAGTCGTTTCCTTTCCAGGCTACCCATGCGGGAGTAGCCTGGCAGCACAACACCGTTCCTCAAGCTCCCACATCACGTGTCTGCTCCCCCTACCGGAGCCCTGAGCTGACATGTAGTTCTCGTTCTCGCGTCGCAGATTGCCGCAGTCAAGCAGAAGATCTCGGACGAGCGCGGCTGGGCGCCAAAAACACAGAAGCTTATCTACTCGGGTATGTTGGCGGCGACCGCCTGATGTGCAGAGAGCGGGATACTGACCGTCCGCCGATTGACAGGCAAGATCCTGAAAGATGAAGACACGGTTGAGTCGTACAAGATCGAGGAGAAGGGCTTTGTGGTGTGCGTGGTGAACAAGGTGCGTTCGCTCTGCGCTGGACGGCGGATGGAAGACGGGATGATGCTGACGCTGACGCTGCGACTTTCAGCCCAAGGCTGCACCTGCTGCCGAGTCGTCATCAGCAGCCGCCGCCTCGCCGTCGACACCTGCCCGCGCGGCTGCTGTCGCGGCCACACCAGCCGCTCCTGCTGCTGCTCCTGCTGCGGCTGCGCAAGCGGCCGTCGCGGCCACGCCGTCTCCGGCTGCCCGTGTTGGCCAGGCGACGGGCGGTGCCACGTCTTACACCGACCCCAACTCGTTCTCTGTCGGGCCGGCACTGCAGGAGGCGATTGCCAACATGGAGGCGATGGGCTTTGAGCGCAGCCAGATCAGCGCGGCCATGCGTGCCGCCTACAACAACCCCGACCGTGCGGTCGAGTATCTGCTTACCGTGGGTGCCACATGAACCACGGCCAGCGCCGAGCTGTCGTTGCGCGCCTGGGCTAACCAGCTTGCAGGGCATTCCCGACAACCTGCAGCCGCCGCCGGGTGGTGCCTCCGCGGGCGCCGAGGGCGAGGCTGCGGCTGCGGTGCCGGCGGCGGCGGCTCCTGCGGCCAGCGTCGACGAGGGTGTCGGGGGCGTGAACCTGTTTGACCTGGCTGCCCAGCACGGCCAGGGCGGAGGCGCCCGTGGCGCAGGGGCGGCGGTCGTGCAGCCGTCTGCGGCCAGCGCTGCGGCGGCGGCTGCGGCGGCTGCGGGCAGCCAGGGGCTCGGCAACCTCGACTTCCTGCGCCACAACGCACAGTTCCAGCAGCTGCGCCAGGTGGTGCAGCAGCAGCCGCAGATGCTGGAGCCGATCCTGCAGCAGCTGGGCGCGGGGAACCCGCAGCTGGCGCAGCTGATTGCGCAGAACCCGGACCAGTTCCTGAGCCTGCTGAGCGAGGATGGCGACGAGGACGACGCGCCGTTGCCGCCTGGCGCACAGGCGATTTCCGTGACGGAGGAGGAGCGGGACGCTATCGAACGTGTGAGTGAGGTGCCGACGGCGAGCCCGGGAGGGGACAGGGAGGGGACAGGTGAAGGCTAACTCGACGCAGCTCTGCCGCCTTGGCTTTGACCGGGACCAGGCCATCCAGGCGTACTTTGCGTGCGACAAGAACGAGGAGCTGGCGGCAAATTTCCTGTTTGACCAGCCGGACGACGACGACTTACAGGACAACTAGACAGGCGTTGCGCTGGCCGATCTTGTACGGAGCTGCTCTGCCCGATGCTGCCCGATCCAACGAAACGAAACCGAACCCGAAAAAGACGACAAGACGACAACGGCTGCGGAATACCCAAAGAGAGAGGGAAGAGGGAACGAACCGAAACAATGATGGCGGAATCAAAAGAGGGGGGGGCGAAGCGAGGCTGGACGGACGGGTCAGCTGGTTGGGTCGACCGGATGAAGGGGCCTCTGTTCTCGGGAGGCGAGATAATGGGGGGTGGGAGGTCTCTGTTTGAATTTGATTTCCTTTTTTCCTTTTTTCCTTTTTCCCCTTTTTCCCTTTTTCTTTTGCATTTGACAAACGTCCTCGCTGTTATGCCTGCTTCTTCTGATTCCACGGAGCCGAACCTTTTCCCTCTACGCTTTGCTAGTATTTGTCACGTGGTCTGCAAGGTTGTCTTGCGCTTTTTGGAGCGCCTGTCCATTTTTAGGCGGCGCTGCCGACGAAACTCTGCGTACAAGTAAGACACACGAAAGGCAATAATATGCAGCTGCCGAAGAAGGAAGCATTCCCTGATGAGCCGCCCGCGCAGTAGTTTTTCCAAGCCCCGTCCGCCCTCCCAGTCTCCCCCGGTCCGATCCAGTTCCCAAGTGCGGGTATCAAGTTGTAAGCAAGAGAAAAGAGCGCCGACGCCATGCGGACGCGCACAAAACGCCGTATTGGCAGGCGGCAGCCGTCGGGGGCTCAGATGCCGAAGCCGCTGGCCACGGCGGGTTTCATGCCGCCGAAGCGGGCCGCGCGGCCGCCGGCGCGCCGGCCACGGCCGGTGGGCCGGACGAGGTCGGTCTCGTCCTCGACGGTCTCGTCGATCTCGTCGGGGTTGGAGGCAGTGCCGGGGCCGCTGCCGGCGCCGCCGAGGGGGTCAAAGGCGGGGCCGGCGGCCGCTGCAGGCGAGCGTTTCGCGGCCGGCCCGCCGGGCTGGCCCCCTCCCGGGCGCGGCCCAAACAGGGCCTCGCGCTTCTGGCGCAGGACCTCGGCGGCGTCGTCGACGAGGCGCTGCTGCTCGGCGTCGTGCTCGGCCTGGCGCTGGGCGTACTCGGCGTCGAGCGTCTCGGTCGCGTGCAGCGTCTGGCCGGTGCGCGCCATGTACTCGTCGACGTCGATGGCGACCTTGTGCTGGCCGACGAGCGCGTCGGTGATGCGGTCCGGCCGCAGCTTGTCCTCGCGGTTGAACTTCATCTTGATGTGGCGCCGCGACTTGCCCGGAAACATGTTGCAGATGAGGTCGAAGCTGGTGCCGAACATGCTGAGCGCCCGGTAGAAGAGCGCCGTGTCCGCCTCCGTCCACACGTTGGGTCCCCGCAGCTTGCCCGGCTTCAGATACGTGTTGGACGTCGTCTGCCGCGTAAAGTCGTTCTCCTCCACCTCCTCCAGCTCGCCCGCCGCCGCTGCCGCCGCCGCGTGTCGGTCGTGCACCAGCGACGCCTGGTTCACCACAATGTTGCCGTCGATGATCTCAAACTGCGGCCCTGCCGCCGCCGACCCTCCCGCCCGCTGCGCTCCTCCGGCCGTCGTTGCCGCTGTTGCCGCCGCTGCCATCACCGACATGGCCGCCGCCACCGCGTCCGACGGCCGCGCCAGACCGCTGCTGCTGCTGCTGCTGCCGCCCCCCGGCTCGCCCCCCATCCCCGACCCCATCCCCGACCCCATCCCCGACCCCATTACCGACCCGGCCTCGCTGCTGCCGCCGCTGCCCGGCACCGCCGCCTCGGCCGTCCCGCCCGGCCCGTTCTTCTTGCGCAGCATCCGGTCCAGACGGTCCTGCCGCCGCTTCTCGCGGTCCCGGTCGACCAGCTCGTCGTGTCGACTAAACTTCTTGCCGATCCGCAGGTCCTTGGTCAGATCCTCCATCTTCAGCTCCCGGTGGTCCACCGTGCGCGTCTCCGCGTCTTCGGGCGTCACCGCCCGCTCGCGACGGCTCCGCTTCGGCGCCGCCGCTTCCGCTTCCGGCTCCGTCCCCGGCCCCACACTGGCTCCGGACGTCGCCGCCCGCTTCCGGCTGGGCCGCGGCCGCGGCTGCGCCTCTGCGCCTCCTTCTGCCCCATCCGTCGCCGCCGCGCCGCCCGCAGGCTTCCGCCGCGTGTAGCGCCTCTTGGCCGGCGGCGCCGTCACCGCTGCGGCTGCGACTGCCACGACCGGCACGTCGACCGGCGTGCTCTCGGCAGCGACGGCCTTGGCCCTGGAACGGCCCCTCCGCCCTGTGGCCGGAGCAGGACTGGCAGCGCCGGCCGCCTGTCCATCCGGGCTCGCCTGTTCGGCAGCGACTGCTGCTGCCGCAGGAGGGACAGAGCGACGGCTCCTTCGTACCGGGGCTTCTGGTTGCGCTGGTTGTGGTGGTTGTACTGGCTGTGCTGGTTGTGGTGTTTGTACTGGTTGTGGTGGCTGCACTGGTTGTGGTGTTTGTGCTGGCTGCGCTGCTGGTGCTGGCTGCGCAGCGATCAGACTGCCAACGACCACGTCTTCACTCTGCAGCAGGCTGCTGATGGCGATGCGGGTCCGCTGCGTCGTGGGACCCGCCCGGGCTGCTGGCTGGGGCTCGACGACGGCCGGACCTGCAGTCGTGGATCGCCGTGTCCTGCCCTGCCGCGATTCCGTCTGTGTGGAAGGGGGGGTTGGTGGCAGGGCCGCCGCCGACGGGCTGGCCGCGCCCCGCAGCGCTTCGGCGGGCTGCTTCTGCGACGCAGGGGGCGACAGCGGCGTCGGTGCCGGATCTCTGCGGGCAGCTGCAGGCGCCGTCGGTCCCGTCTCTGCCGCCTGTGCAGCGGTCGACGACGCTCTGCGGGCGCCGGGCGCCGAGGCGGGCGGCGTCCTGGGCCGGCTCTGGGCCGCGGCCGACGACGGGGCGCGGCCGCCTGCTGCCGCTGCTGCCGCTGCTGCCTGCGAGGTCGAGGCGGCGGCAGCGGTCGTCGTCGCAGGAGCAGGAGCAGCGGCTCGTCGGACTGCCGGCGCCTTGGGCTTAAAGGCCAGGCCGCCCTTCTTCTTCAGCATGGAACTCATCGTGGAGGCTGCCCTCGGGAACGCAGATGGCGGCCGACCGCGGTCTCAGCAGGGCGCGTGACACCACGGCGAGCGTGATTGGTCTCTTCTCGACGATTGGCTGTTGCTACGTTGCTAATCGCTCCTCTCGGCTGCAATGGCCATCGGCTGCTGCGCCGGCCGTCAATCGCGACAGGTCGCAAAACGGTCAAGCGGCCGTCGCTCGATCAATTCGGAACAGGCGCGGACTGAGGGCAGAGTGGGCGTCGGCCGCAGGCGCGAACATGTCGTTGCTCGTCGGAACGGAGTAAGGTGAGGGGAAGACGTACTTGGCCGCAGGAGAAAAAAGCAAAAACGCAGAAAACCCAAAAAACCCAAAATAACTGCAAAATCCGCGATAAATTCCTCGCTGCCTTATATAAGACGGCCCCCACTTGGCTGCGATAAGCTGCGATTCATGGCCGCGCCAGCGCCCAATCAGGCCTAGCGCCGTTTGTCGCCCTTTTTTGGTTGGCTCCTTTTCCCTCTCCTCTCGCTCACGCCTCTCTGGTCTTGAATTCGCCAAAATTTCCATCTGCCTCCGCCGCCGAACTTTTGTTCCCTTTTTCTCCTCTTCCCCCCCCCCCCCCCCCCTCAACTTTTGTCCCTGCTATCGCCTCTCTCACCCTCCTGCTCGACCATCTCGGCGCCTTCCTACCCCCATGTTTACGTCCACTGCTGCTCCTGGTTGATCGCGCCAGGCCTCTTTCCCCACCACTTTCCTTTTCCTTTTGTTTTCCCTCCGGATTCCTCGTTTCTTTTTCCCTCCCCTATCTTTCGTCCGCTTCACCTCTCGAATCTCTCTCCCTCTCGCCTCCTGTCACCGACATCCTCTCCTGCTCTACCCCCCCCCCCCCCTCCCCCCCCCCCATCTCTTTTATCCTCTCTCCGACCGCCTCTCTCCAGGACCTTGTCGCTATCTCGCCTGGGCTCTCGGCAACCCACCAAACGCGCCATCGTCTTCATCCCTCCCTCTCCCATGCCTATTGCCACCTCTCCCTCCGCGTTGCCGACTCATCCATCCGCCGTCGTCAAGATGGAGGACAGGAAGAGGCCGGCCATTGCCGACACGGATGAGTATGCACCACCCAGCAAGCGACAGGCCGTCAACGGTGGCGGCAGCAGGGCAAAGGAAGACAACAATGGGGACTACAAAGACGAGGCGTGGCTCGAGGTAAGGCATCACACGACGCGAGTGTACTCCTCTCCATTCTGCAGATCGCTTCCTGTACAGGGCGCGGCGGGCCTCCTTTTTTTCTTGCTCGCACGCGTCGGCCCCTCTCGCCAGACGCGCGTCTGGCTTCCCATCCTCTGCGTTCATCGTCGCTCTCCCCGTCTCACCTGCCTGCACCCAGAAGCTGTCTTTTCGGGTTCTCTCCTGCCTCTGAGGGTGTCAACCACTCCGGTTTCCATGCTAATGCGCCGCTTGCTGCGAAGCAGCAGGCATAGACCCTCAAGCCTCTTCCTCCCCTCCTCACTGATGTCCCGGCTTGCCATAAACACCTCTACCGTTTGGCAGGCCTTCCGCGCCCTCCGACCTGCCAGAACCTGCTACACTCAGATGGACGATTGCTGACAATGCCGGCTTTCCAGGACTTCCAGAAAGATGCCCTTATCCGCCAGATGAACGAATACAAGAGGGAAAAGACGACATTAGAATGTCGGATCGAGGAGATACAAAAGCGGTCGACGTATCATGATGATCACATCCGTATTGCCGATGCTTGGGTTCTCCAGGTAGGCGCAACCCCCCCCCCCCCCCCCCTTCTCCGACTGTGATGGCCCTCGGCCCCCGGTTCCCAGACACGCATCTGACCGGCGCATAGCTTTTACAAGAAATAGAACTTCTCTGTGAAGGGACAGTGTCCAGCCACCCAGAATCGAAAGGTACGACCACCAGACCGCTAGACCGCGTGATCGCTTGGCCACGCTGACAGGCATCGATTTGCTAGAACATCCCTATCCGTCCGCGCTGAGCTTCAAGGACAGCCGCGATTTCCAGAAGCACCTCGGCGAGAAAACAAAGGCGGTCAAGACGAGGATGGAGATGCTCCTCTCCCGACTCGCCGGCATGCGCGAAGCCGTCAAGCCCGATGTCACCCAACTGGAGACGCAAATCAAGACGTTGCTGGCCTCCCAGAAGGAATACGCACTGCAGCTGGACCGCCTGGAGACGGACAAGGAAGATATATCGCAGCAGCTCGACACCGCGACACTACGGTACATCAAGGCCGAAAAGCGCCTGGATCGTATCAGGAGTCTGCAGGTCCAGAAGATGGAAGAGAAGGCCCTGGCGCATGTCACGCCACGCCCGGCGGCGGAAAACAGGGAGGATGCGTCGACCGCAAGCTCTGCTGATCTGCAGGCCCTGCAGGGCAAGTACGACGAGTCGCTAGCCGCTTTCGCCAAGCAGAAGGAGCAGCTGGACCGCATATTTGCCGACTTCAGGGCCGCCCAGGACGAGAACAGTGCATTCCGAGCCAGGAGGGAGACGGTGTCGGAGGAGGACTATGCCCGGACCGACCTGTTCAAGCAGTTCAAGAGCAAGAACGAAGACCTGATCCGGCGGGCCAACCACCTGGAAGCGACCAACAAGCAGCTGCGCGAGGAGATCGAGAAGCTGCAGGCGGAACGGTCCTCGTTCCGGACGAAGCTCGAGCTCGAGGCGCAAGCGGTCACCGGCGATCTCGAGGACCAGATACAGGCAAAAGAACAGGACCTCACGCGCATCCGGTCGGCGCGGGACGAGCTGGTGGCCGACGTGCAGATCCGGAAGGCGAGCCAGGACCAGGAACGAACGGCATTCGAGCACATGAAGGAGCTGGTGACGGCCAAGGACGACCGCATAGCGGCGCTGGAGCTGGAGCTGGACAGGCTACGACCAAGCGAGGACGCCATCGAGACGACGATCAAGGAGGAGGTGGAGGCGCTGTCGCCAGGGGAGCTGCGGGAAAGGCTGCTCAAGCTGGAACGAGACTACGCGCTGATCCAGGCCGAGATGCCGTCGGTGGAGAAGGCGTACAAGCGGGCGATCAGCCTGGCGCAGAAGAAGGTCATGGACTTCACGGCGCTGGAGGAGCGGGTGACGATACTCACGCTGGAGAAGGCCAAGGCGGACCAGAAGTACTTTGCGGCGCGCAAGGACATGGACATTCGGAACGCGGAGATCCGGGCGCTGCGCCACCAGAACAGCAAGAGCTCGGAGATCATCACGTCGCTGAAGGAGGTGGAGGCACAGAGCCGGACATTGCTGAGCAACCTGGAGAAGCAGCTGGCCGACTTCCGGCAGTCGAACACGACGGTGGCGGACGAGAGCCGGGTTCTCAAGTCGGCCAACGCGGACATCACGCGACGCTTCGACTCCAGCAAGGGACAGCTGATGGAGCTGACGAACCTGGTCAAGGCGCGGGACGCGGCCAACGTGACGCTGCGCGAACAGGTGGCGGCCCAGGAAACGGAGCTGGAAAAGCTCAAGGTGCGGATCGGCCACCTGCAGAAGGACCGGGACAGCTGGAAGACGAAGTGCCTGGCAAACTCGTCGGAAGAAGAGGAGATGCTCAGGGTGAGTGGCGGCGGCGGCGGCGGTGGCGACGAAGAAAACCGAGGGATGATTGCTGACAGACGGGTAGAAATTTGCGCTCTGCTCGGTTTGCCGCAACGACTTCAAGAACGCGATTATCAAGACATGTGGGCACGTGTTTTGCCAGTCGTGTATCGATGCGCGACTCAGTAACCGGATGAGAAAATGCCCGACGTGCAACAAGGCTTTTGACAAGATGGACGTGATGACAGCGCATTTATAGGAGGCGGCGGTCAAGAGGAAACGAAACGCGACGAAGACGAAACAGTTCAGGCCAAGACGGGGAGAGGACGGAGTTGTCGTTTGGGGTACCTTTTTTTCTTTTCTTCTCTTACTATTTTTCTTCCATTCGGATCTCCCCCCTTGCTTCGAGGTTACGCGGGTCTGGGGACGATGCGGGACAGAGCTGCAGGGAGCGGGACGGCATAAGTATCGTCTGCCGTGTTCCCTGCGGCCACCCATCTGCTTACTCATATATATTTTTGTATTTCCCCCCTTTTTTTCCTCTCTGTTCGGGTTGGAGTGCCCTGTGGGTGTACGGTATACGATATGTTTTCGGAAAAGGGAGGGCGTCACCATCTTTCTGGTTTCTGTACTCTTTTTTGTTTGGCTTTGGGAGGGACCCTGACCTTGTTTGAATTCTCTTTGTGTGTACTTATACTGTGTACTAGGGCGGGAAGAAGTGATTGGGAGCCGGCGCAATATGCAACGGCGTGTGACGAGTTTTGTTTGCTGCTGTGCTGTGTTGCCGTGCTCTGATGCTGTGCTCTGATGCTGTGCTGTGTTGTTGTGCTGCGTTGCTGTGCTGTGTTGCTGTGTTGCTGTGTTGCTGTGTTGCTGTGTTGCGCTGCCATCTTGCTCCATCTTTCCGAACCCCCAGCACAGTGTTCTACCGGCGGCTCGTGGAGCCAAAGCCGGTGCCCTGGTAGCGAGCAGACGAGGTAGTTCTCGTCTGCGGCGACCGCGATCTGCGAGACGGCCCGGCACCGCCGCCAAAGCCCCGTGCGGGAAGGTCTCTGGGATCGTCATAGCCGTACCTGTTGTTTCTGTTGTTGTTGCCGTTGCGTCCAGCCATGTATCCGGCGGCAGCGCCTCCAGCCATGCCGGTCCAGAATCCCGGGCGCCACTGCTGGTCGGCACCGCCCGGCGCAGCGGCAGCCGACGACGACGTCTCCGGCTTGGGGCCGCCGGGGTACGGCGGCGGGGGAGAGTCCCATCGTCCGCCACCACCACCACCACCGCCACCGCCACCGCCTCCGAACCCAGGGCCGCCGCCACCACCTCCTCCGCGGGCTGGCCGTCGGGCGCCATCCGGCCCATCCCCGCCGCCGCCGGCCGTCAGGGCAGACCACGCGATCCACACGACGACGGCGGCAAACAGGGCAAAGAACAGCCAGGCGCTCCAGTCGGCATCACCACCAACACCACCACGACCACCACGCCCTCCTCGGGCCAGGTCCGGAAAGCGCTCCTCGCCGACGTCGGTCAGCAGCAGGCGGTACTCGACGGCGCAGCTGCCGCGCAGGACGTAGGGGTCGTCGCGGGCGGCGTAGCCCTCGCAGACGACGTCGGTGGCGCCGAGCTTGAGCTCGGGCGGCAGCGGCGCCGTGCAGGTCCACTGCACGTCCTCGCCGTCGTAGCCGGCGCCCTGGTTGGTGCAGCGCAGGACGTCGAGGACGTGCAGGTCGCAGATGGCCGGCGGGCTGGCCGTGCAGGTGAGCTGGGGCACGGCCGGCACGCGGCGGTGGCTGGTCATCTTGCCGGCACGCAGGGTGAGCGAGTGGACCTGCGATGGGGGGTCGTCAGCGAGTCGGCGAGCAGCGGTTTGAGACAGGGACTCGTCATCCTGACTCACCTCGGACAGGAGAATGGCATTCTTGGGCCTGGCCGCGGCGACGGGCTGCAGCACGGGCTCCAGGAAGAGCACGAGGCCGACGCAGGCCGCCAGCGGGCGGATGTCGTACAGCAGACGCATCGCGGATGGCGATCGTCCGTCCGGTCAGCGTCGTGGTCGATTTCGGTCCCGGCAAAAGAACTCGCCGCAAAGTGGCTCTCTCCCGGACAGTGGCGCTCTCCCGGACGGTTAGGCTCTTGTGCGGCACAGGGACTGTCGCTCCTTCGTTCACCCTGTTCGCTCTGTTCGCTCTTCCTGTCCACGCGGATGGGCAAGGTCCACGGGGAGGACAGCCTGGCCTGAAGCGGGAGGCGAGAGCTGGCGTGCAAGGCTGCCGAGGCTGGCTCGGGTCGAAATGGTGGAGGGGCAAATATCGGGTAGTAGAATATCGCTGTACGGAGTAGGCAAAGTCCAACCTGGGGCAAGGCTTATCAAGTGCGCAAACTCCGGGGAAAGCGCATCAGCTACGGAGTACATACGAGTAGCAGCTCAGCTGCCGGAGCGGCGCTGTCGCCCGTATTCTCCGGTGAAGTAGGACTCCTCGCAGCTCGTACGATGCTCGACCCGATAAGAGTTTTCTCACAAGGCGCGCCGGATATGACGCGTCCTGGCGGCAGAGGGAAGGAGCGCGGCAGAGAATGCGCCTGCCGTGGCAAGGAAAGACAAGTGCTTATTTTTTGTTGCTTATTTTTTTGTTGAGTCAAACACAATCAAGGGCTTCTCGGCCAGACATGCAATTTCGTGTACGAGCAATCCTTACATAGCATTGTCCCGGCTCGCCAACAGCCGGGTCAGCAAGGCAGCGAGGCGGCATCCACCCGAATCACCAAAAGTGAATCATCACAATTCCATATGAGTCGAACCGGCCAAAACGCTAGAGAGATCCGAAAAGGTGTGGATGGCAACCGAGACCAGAGGCAAAAGACGACACATGGCCGGTCTGGGGGCAGGATGACGTGGGGCGCGGGGCCCTGCAAGGCCGCTGCAGCTATGGGGCGGGCCAGACGATTCACTTGCCAGAAAGAGACCAAGAATGCGAGACCCTGGCACTCCCTAGAGAGCATTCGGTCGGGGTTTCGACTAGGCCGCGTCTCCGGCTCCCAGGCATCAGATTTACCCGCCAGAAGGGAGGGGGGGGGCGTCGATCCTTTTACACGAGATTCTGCGGCCGACCGCAAGTAAGACGCCCCTGCGATGCGCAGTCCAGATGCCCATCGTACGCCGCTTCGCCGGCTGGTGCGCGCTGCAACGTCGGTTTCCCGATAGCATTCGAGACCAGAACCCACATTCTTGGAGATAACTGCCTCCTTTCTCCGGCTCCTGGTTTTTTTGTTGGCGCCTTGCACTAATATTCGAAGCTACTTTGTACTCCGTACTCGTGTAGTGTTCGTCTCCACCGCGGCCTACCCCCTTCTTGACAAAGCCCGGATTTTATACAAATGAGGCTGCAACCCTTCCTTCCTGGTGCGCTCGAGAACTCGCCAGAAGCATACCAGCGCGTCTCTCTCCCACCTCACCCTACACGCAATGGCCGCAGATAGCAACGGCCTGTCCGAAAAGGAGTCGGCCGACACGTCGGTCGTGCCGCCCAGGTCGGCGTCCAGCCACGGCGACTTGGGCGACGAGAAGACGGCACGGCAGCTGACTAAGCCCGACTCGCACATCGTGCAGGCCGCCCCCGTCCAGAGGGATGCGGCGGACCCGTTCCGGGACCTGGCGCCGGACGAGGCCGCCGTGCTGCGGCGGCAGGTGCTGACGCCCGAGGTCAAGATCGGCTTCCGCACGCTGTACCGCTATGCGTCGCGGACGGACCTGGTCATCCTGGCGGTGTCGGCGGTCTGCGGCACGGCGTCCGGCTCGGCGCTGCCGCTGATGACGGTCGTGTTCGGCAACCTGCAGGGCAGCTTCCAAAAGTTCTTTCAGGGCACGCTGTCGCACGGCGCCTTCATGCACACCATGTCGCACCTGGTGCTCTACTTTGTGTACCTGGCCATCGGCGAGTTCATCACGACGTACATCTCGACGGTGGGCTTCATCTACACGGGCGAGCACATCAGCTCCAAGATCCGGGAGCACTACCTCGAGAGCTGCATGCGGCAGAACATTGCCTTTTTCGACAAGCTCGGCGCGGGCGAGGTGACGACGCGCATCACGGCGGACGCGAACCTGGTGCAGGAGGGCATCTCGGAGAAGATCGGGCTGACGCTGGCGGCGGTGGCGACGTTTGTCACGGCGTTTGTCATCGGCTTCGTGGAGTACTGGAAGATGACGCTGATCCTGCTGTCGACGGTGGTGGCGCTGGTCACGGTCATGGGCGGCGGGTCGCGGTTCATCGTCAGGTACAGCAAGCTGTCGGTGGCGGCGTACGCCGAGGGCGGCAGCGTGGCCGAGGAGGTGATCAGCTCGATCCGCAACAGCGTGGCGTTTGGCACGCAGGACCGGCTGGCGCGCCGCTACGACGAGTACCTGACGCGGGCCGAGGGCTACGGCTTCCGCGTCAAGGCGGTGCTCTCGGTGGTGATCGCGTGCATGATGTGCATCCTGTACCTCAACTACGGGCTGGCGTTTTACGTGGGCAGCAACTTCATCCTGGACAACGTGATCCCGCTGTCCAAGGTGATCATCATCATGATGTCGGTCATGATGGGCGCGTTCAACCTGGGCAACGTGGCGCCCAACATGCAGGCCTTCACGACGGGCCTGGCGGCGGCGGCCAAGATCTACAACACCATCGACCGGGTGTCGTGCCTGGACCCGACGTCGGACGAGGGCGAGAAGCCGGCGACGCTGGTGGGGGCGATCCGGCTGGAGCACATCAAGCACATCTACCCGTCGCGGCCGGAGGTGGTGGTGATGGAGGACGTGTCGCTGGAGATCCCGGCGGGCAAGACGACGGCGCTGGTGGGCGCGTCGGGCTCGGGCAAGTCGACCATCATCGGGCTGGTGGAGCGGTTCTACCACCCGGTGCAGGGCGCGGTGTACCTGGACGGGCACGACATCAGCACGCTGAACCTGCGGTGGCTGCGGCAGAACATTGCGCTGGTGCAGCAGGAGCCGATCCTGTTCGGCACGACCATCTACGAGAACATTGCGCACGGGCTGATCGGCAGCCGGAACGAGGAGGCGGGCGCGGACGCGAAGCGGGCGCTGATCGAGGAGGCGGCGCGCAAGGCGAACGCGCACGACTTCATCACGGGCCTGCCGGAGGGCTACGAGACGAACGTGGGCGAGCGCGGCTTCCTGCTGTCGGGCGGGCAGAAGCAGCGGATCGCGATTGCGCGGGCGATCGTGTCGGACCCCAAGATCCTGCTGCTGGACGAGGCGACGTCGGCGCTGGACACGCGGTCGGAGGGCGTGGTGCAGGCGGCGCTGGACGTGGCGTCGGCGGGGCGGACGACGATCACGATTGCGCACCGGCTGAGCACGATCAAGGACGCGCACAACATCGTGGTCATGTCGGCGGGGCGGATCGTGGAGCAGGGCACGCACAACGCGCTGATCGAGCGGCGCGGCGCGTACTACAACCTGGTGGCGGCGCAGAGCATCGCGGCCGTGGGCGCGCCGACGGCCGAGGAGCAGGAGGAGCTGGACGCGCGGTCGGACGCGGAGCTGGTCCGCAAGGCTACGGGCGGCAGCAGTGCCGACGTGGATGTGGATGTGGATACGGACCTGGAGGCCGCCAAGGCCGGCACAGCCACAGACACAGCCACAGGAACGGGTGATTACGAAGTCGACCCGGACGACGACGTGGCGCGGAAGCTGCAGCGGTCGGAGACGAGGCGGTCGGTGTCGAGCCTGGCGGTGCAGGCACGCCGGTCGGAGGCGGCCGACGTGTCGTCGCGCTACCGGCTGTGGTCGCTGATCCGGCTGATCGTGGGCTTCAACAGCCGGGAGTGGTATCTGATGGTGGTGGCGCTGCTGTTCTCGATCGTGTGCGGCGGCGGCAACCCGACGCAGGCCGTGTTCTTCGCCAAGCAGATCAGCACGCTGTCGGTGGTGATCACGCCGCTCAACCGGGCGCAGGTGCGGCACGACGCGCACTTCTGGTGCCTCATGTACCTGATGCTGGGGCTGGTGCAGCTGCTGGCGTTCGCCGTGCAGGGGGCCGTGTTTGCACTGTGCTCGGAGCGGCTGGTGCACCGGGCACGTGACCGGGCGTTCCGGGCGATGCTGCGGCAGGACGTGGCCTTTTTCGACAGGGACGAGAACACGGCGGGGGCGCTGACGTCGTTCCTGTCGACGGAGGTGACGCACGTGGCCGGGCTGAGCGGCGCGACGCTGGGCACGCTGCTGACGGTGGCGACGACGCTGGTGGCGGCGCTGACGCTGTCGATCGCCATCGGGTGGAAGCTGGCGCTGGTGTGCACGTCGACGATCCCGGTGCTGCTGGCGTGCGGCTACCTGCGCTTCTGGATGCTGGCGCACTACCAGCGGCGGGCCAAGCGGGCGTACGAGGGCTCGGCGAGCTACGCGAGCGAGGCCATCACGGCGATCCGGACGGTGGCGTCGCTGACGCGCGAGGCCGACGTGGTGCGGCACTACCGCGCCGACCTGGCGGCCCAGCTGCGCACGTCGTCGGTGTCGGTGCTGCGGTCGTCGGTGCTGTACGCGTCGTCGCAGTCGCTGACCTTCCTGGTGCTGGCCCTGGGCTTCTGGTACGGCGGCAAGCTGCTGTCCGAGGGCGAGTACGACATGTTCAGCTTCTTTGTCGTCTTCTCGGCCGTGACCTTTGGCGCCCAGTCGGCCGGCACCTTCTTCTCCTTTGCGCCCGACATGGGAAAGGCGCGCCAGGCGAGCGCCGAGCTGAAGCGCCTGTTCGAGCGGCCCGTGGCCATCGACGCCTCGTCGGCCGCCGGCCGCGCCGTCGCCTCGTTCGACCGCGTCGAGTTCCGCGACGTGCACTTCCGCTATCCCACGCGTCTCGAGCAGCCCGTGCTGCGCGGCCTCAGCCTGACCGTGCTGCCGGGCCAGTACGTCGCCCTGGTCGGCGCCTCCGGCTGCGGCAAGTCCACCACCATCGCCCTGCTCGAGCGCTTCTACGACCCGCTCGCCGGCGGCATCTTCCTCGACGGCCACGACATTGCCACGCTCAACGTCGCCGACTACCGCCGCGGCATCGCCCTCGTCTCCCAGGAGCCCACGCTGTACATGGGCACCATCCGCGAGAACATCCTGCTGGGCGCCCTCGACGAGACCGTCGTGACCGACGCCGCCATCGAGCACGCCTGTCGCGAGGCCAACATCTACGACTTTATCGTCAGCCTGCCCGACGGCTTCCACACCCTCGTCGGCAGCAAGGGCGCCCTGCTGTCGGGCGGCCAGAAGCAGCGCATCGCCATTGCGCGCGCCCTGATCCGGGACCCCAAGATTCTGTGAGTTTGGCGTCTGCGTGCTGTTGTGCTGTTGTGCTGTTGTGCTGTTGTGCTTCTTCTAACCGCTACCCAGCCTCCTCGACGAGGCCACGTCCGCCCTCGACAGCGAGAGCGAAAAGGTCGTGCAGGCCGCCCTCGACAAGGCCGCCAAGGGCCGCACCACCATTGCCGTCGCCCACCGCCTCAGCACCATCCAAAAGGCCGACGTCATCTACGTCTTCGACCAGGGCCGCATCGTCGAGCAGGGCACCCACGTCGAGCTCATGCAGCGCAACGGCCGCTACGCCGAGCTGGTCAACCTGCAGAGCCTGGAGAAGCACCGCTGATGGGACCTGCTCTGCTCGCTTCCTGCTCTCCCCTCTTCTTCCCTGTACCTGTTTTACCCCATATTATCTCCTGTAATCAAACAAGACCCATTCCGTTCTCTTTTCATGCCGGCTCTGCATGCTTGCGATGGACTACTCGTGTCTACCACCCGAGCCAGACGACGATTCTGTTTATGAGCGACCCTGTCGGAGGGATGTGCGGGCTTGCTTCCAATGTAAAAAAAGGTGCTCTTCTTCTTCTCCCCTCTGGAATCGGGGGCCACGTTCTGTTGGTACTCGGCGCTGCCGCAGATAGAGAGTTCAAGAGACGTGTTTGCTTCAATCCATATGATAAGCCAGCTCTTTAATACCGGTGGCCGAATAACCCTTTGTAGACACGCACGCACAAGCCTGTATCCCAGGAGGACCATCGTTTATGGCATTTGCCATTCCGGACTAACACTGTAGAATAAGACGCTTCATATTGGCACATAATTCAAACGAGCCTCCACCGGCCCCTGGAACCGAAACACCAGCCAGCGAACCCTTGAAACGAACTCCTCTTGCCTGACAAACAGAAACACCCGGCGGAGAAGGGGCTAAAAACATTGGTATATGCGTATAAATCATCATCGCGTGCCTCACCACCACCTATGCGGCCGAACAAAGCCGGGTACGAGATGGCCTCACCGTAGCATCCCACCCACCCTATGAAGCCTCCAGGCCGTCTCGGGTAAAACGAAAACATGCAGAGCAACGAAACAACATGCAAAGCCTCGAAACATCGAAGCCATGAAGCCACAGCTGGCGACATCCCTCTTCCCTCACAGCTTCATTTCTACGGATCGACCGGTCATGCTTGTATGCCCGTTTTCAAGAGAGTTGTCACGGAGACGTGGGAGACAGGGGTCTGATTCTGGGGTGCTTCGAGCTCCGGAACCGCAGAGCTCTTCGTGGCCGTCATCTCCAGCTGCAGTGGAGCAGGGTCGCCGCCGGAATCCTTGTGGAGAGAGCCCTGAACAGCCATAAGTAAGTGCACTACTTCGCAGCGAAGGAGGAATGGACGCGTACGTCGCTCTGCTCGTCCTCCGGCTCGTGGCTGGTCCCTTTTGACTGGCGAGGTGTGATTGGTCTCGTCCTGGCGCTCGCCTTGGGCTCCGAGGACGCCCTGGACGAGATGCCCACGCTCGCTGCAGAGGCCAGCGGGGAGTATTCGGTCAACGGAGGAGTCGTCGACGTAGGCAGCCGATCCTGCTTGGGAGCGAGGGCCACAAGGGGGGGCTGGGCCCCGACGGGTCCGGGGGCGCGATTCTTGGCCTCTCGTTCAGCCTTGGGAGGACGGCCGCGTCTTCGAGAAGGATTCGGAGGTGGCGATGCGACGGCATCGATTGTTGGAGAAGCAGCCGCGGCGAATCCTCCCGGCGACGGTCGCGGTTGTATGTTTACCGCGCGTGTGCGCGGCGCTGGGGCTTCGGCTGTCGTCACCGCGAGACGCTTTGGTGTCGGCTCGGCCGTTTCGAACGAGAGCTTGCGCTTCATGGGAGGTAAGGGCGCCAGCAGTTGCATGTGCTGCGGGACGTGCTGTTGGGGCTGGTTCTGGTGCTGCAGGTTCTGGTGCTGGTGCTGGTGCTGGAGCTGCAGATGGTGCTGTGGAGGCTGGCAGATCTGCTGTTGGTACTGCTGTGGAGGCGGGGGCACCGCAATGCCCATGCTTTCGGCAACCTGCTTCCATTCGTTCGGAGAACGATCTGTGCAGGAAGACACCGTGTGAGACCACATTGCGCTGTGACAGGGCCGTGCTTGGGGCTGATTGATTTTGCTCACCATGGGGATAGTGCATGTCCATCCAGTTCGGCTGAATGTTGTAGCTTTTGATAAATTCCACCAATGCCCCTACATCGATCCGGCTGGCCCTGATCATCTCCGCAAGCATATAGCGCTGGGTAGAGAGGACTTGTTAAGCATGTGGCGGGCATGGCAACACGGACATGGTAGGTTCTGGGTTCTCGGCCAGGCGACGCACCTTTTCATCGTCCCCGAACGGCTTGTTCATCCTGGCAAGAGCCGTCTGGCGCCGGCGCCTCCTTATGCCAGAACGGCGATGCTGGGGCAAGACGGAAGAAGGCCGAAAGAGCGACAACAAGGCATTGGAGGCACGACTGTCCGAGGAAATGCCGGGGGCGTTTTTTCACCTGGAAAAGCGAAAGTGGTAGGAGCGGAAAGCAAGACGATGCGGGCGGCGACGGCAAGACGGCAGTGTTGCCTAATATGGGCGGATGGACACGGAGAGGCGAGCAGCGGTGCGGTGCGGCAAACGGAGAGGGATCATGAATGGCCAGAGGGCCGGGACAGACGAGGAAACGAAACAGGCCGAGAGGGCGCCCCCCCCCCCCGCAGACAGGCAGAAGAGAAAGGGGAAGGTGTCTGGGTATGGGTCAGGCCAGGCCAGGCCAGGCAGCCCTGTACGCCTCTCCCGGGGCTGCTGCTGGCGTTCTCCGATCTCCAGTACTCGTTACTTGCAACCGGCGTTTCTGATGACGGCCAGGGGAGTGAGGGGTGGGGGACAGCAAGTGGTACAGGAGGGATTCTATGCAGAGATTGACTTGTCGAAAGTTGGAGCAAGCGCGTTCTGGCGGACGATCCCCTGAAGGCCCTGCTGGTGGATTTCGCGGATAGACAGGGTTGTTGCTCTCGATAAGACAGGGTTGTCGGAGGCAAGTCGGTGCGCACGGCCGGGAGGACAAGAGGTATCGTGCGGGAGCGGCAGCCGAGAGGAGGAGGAGGAGGAAAGAGAGGAAGAATAAGGGGCCGGGGAAAGAGACGATGGAGAAAGAAGGAGGATGCGGCCGAGATGGGGAAAAAGGAGAAGCGATGGCGATGATGCAGGTTTGTGCTATGGAGGTCGGCTGTCAGCCACCGATGGTTGGAGCTAGGCGGTATTACCATCCAGCTAGTACGGAGCACTGCGCAGGAGGCTGTCCGCGGTTTCGATTCGCTGTGCAGGCGGCCAGGGGGCAGGGATGCGGATGATGGACGGAGAGAGCAGCCGGCGCAGATGAAGGGGTCGAGCAGAGAATAGAGACAGGCGAGAAGGAGAAGGCAGGCAAGGGCTCTATTGCTCTATTTTCTACCAGCCTGCCGATCCCTCGTGGCTTCCTCCTGGCCGTCCTGCGCGCCCTCGCGTTCCTTCCCAGGACCCGGTGATCGGCAGAAACGGCTTGGCCGCTCCTTCCTCGCTTCCAGGGAGACAGAGGCGGGGCTGAAGCACAGAGGCCGCCGCCGACAGAGTCGATGCGACAGCGAGGGACCGTTCGCACTGCTGTAGGCTCCCGCTGTATTTCTGGTGGCGGCTACCCCACAGCCTCTGCTCTGAAATTCTTCTCTCCTTGCCCAACTGATCACGAAACACGACCGCAGCCGCCGCAACCACCACAGCCACCACAACCTCTGCAGGGCTGCAGATGATCTCTTTAGTGGCAGCGGTTACATCTGGCCAGCATCTTGCTAGTGAATAATGCATCCCATCGTGGGTCTGTTCTAGGCCACACTCGTCTCGCACAAGCCCATCGTCCCGTCACTTTTCACATTTTTGCTTTCTTTTTCTCCATCCCCCCCTTGGGGGCGTCTCGTCAGAGGACAATCCGAACGAAAGGAATCGGATTTGAGGGAGAAAAATGGGAAAAGCCTCCCACCAGGCTGCATCCTCACGCTGCTGCGGATGCGCCGCCCTCCGGCCGCCACGCCCTCTGACCGTTCTGCGGTCACCTGTGCGCAGTGCCGCATCGTGCTCGTCGCTATCAGCAACCTGCAGCTGGGTTTTGCCGAAATGAGTGGTCATTGCGTACACTACCTGCACTGCAGCATGTGTATGCAGCCGTACGCCGCGCAGCCGACCAATGGGCGACGGCCAACTAAAACCGCCTGACACACCAGAAACATCTGAAGCGCTCGCTGCCCGCCCCTCCATCTCGTATCCGTCAGGCTTGGCCTCTTTCGTCCCGGCCGTCTGCAGGCTTTGCCTGTTGCCCACCCTGTCCGAGTCGGCCGGGCTGAGCTGAAGGGGGGAAAAAGAAAGGAAAAAGAGAAAAAAAAGGAAAGACGACAGACAGACGACAGACAGACGACGGAAAGACGACGGACAGACGACGGACAGACGACGACCAACACAAAGGACGTCAAGAAAGGCAAAA
>JANSMH010000165.1:0-58521 GCA_029299595.1 Grosmannia serpens
CGAGATCCCAGAAAGTGCTCCTCAGGCCCAGATCCTCTTAATCGTACAAATTCTTCACGGGGTCAAAAGCACGAGCGGCCGCCGTCATTTCTCATGAGCGTATTATGCAAATCCTCCTTTTCCTTCTTCCCCAGCTTCCGCTCTCCCTTTTCTCGAAAACGCATACTTTCTAGGGAGCTCGGAAATTTTGTACTGCAGCCACTTTGTATTCGCATCGACTCTTCCACCTTCTCTACAGCTCCTTAGAGCACCGACACTAAAGGATACGAAGAGCAGCGGACAACCCGACAAACGCAACACCGTCTGAACTGTCACCGGTCCCAGGATAATAGATACGTGAAGCTATCGAACTTCGGCCGTGATGGCGAGTCCGAACAGTGCTCGTGATGTGATCCGCAGGTATGTCGCTCTTCTCCATCTCCCAAGGGCATGGCTCTGACGCATGTTTGAGCAACTAGGAAGCTAGTCATCATCGGCGATGGTGCTTGCGGGAAGACGAGCTTGTTGAGCGTTTTCACATTAGGATACTTTCCAACGGTATGTCGCATCTCCCATTCCTATTGCTTCGCAAATTGTCAATCACTGACTCCGTCATCAGCACTATGTAAGCTAGCCTGCCATGGATCGAAGTCGAAACCAGCAACAATCTTCCAAACCTTGGCGATGGTTGCTACAGAATAAACGTAACCCGCGAGGTCTAGTTTGCGTTGCTGACTGATAACCGGCTTGGGCCACAGATTCCTACAGTCTTCGAGAATTACGTGACCGATTGTCGAGTGGAGGGGAGGAATGTTCAACTGGCGCTTTGGGATACTGCGGGACAAGAAGACTATGAACGGTTACGACCACTGGCGTATGCAAAAGCCCATGTCATCTTGATAGGATTCTCGGTTGACACGCCGGATTCACTGGATAACGTCAAGCATAAGGTGCGTTCTTCCTCCGTTGGCACAAGTGGCAGAAAGCGCCGAAGTTTTACGGTGCCTTCGAATTTTTTGGCGCTGACAGACTTGATTTTTCCAGTGGGTTGAAGAGGCAACGGAGAGATGTCCTGGCGTGCCCATTATTCTGGTTGGTTTGAAGAAGGACCTTCGTGAGGACCCGGTAGCTATCGAGGAAATGCGAAAACGGAGCCAGCGATTTCTTACCAGACATGAAGGCGAGTCGGCTGCTAAAGAAGTAGGGGCGCGGAAGTACCTCGAGTGTTCTAGCCTGTCTGGAGAAGGTGTTGATGATGTCTTCGAGGCAGCCACGCGAGCAGCGCTTCTTACATTTGAGAAGGGGGAGGGGGGGGGTTGCTGTGTGATTTTATAGACAGGGGCGACGCAATTTTACCCAGCACTGGACGGATGGATGACGAGAGCGGCGAATGGGCTCAGACCGAAAGCTCCGTCAGCGCCGACAGAAATCAAGCAGCATATAGCTTGTAACGAACTACGACACGACTTGTACTAATAAGATCTAATAACATTTGAAAGCTGGGAATGAGTCGAGATGCAAGTAAGTGGCTACAGGATGGATGCAAGCCGCAAGAACATAGTAGGTTCAGCTGGCATAGCTATTTACGATGCTGTGCATAAACTGGTTGTATTCGTGCCGGTATATATCATACATATTGTTACTTTTTACCCGCTCCAACACTGCCTACCAGTTCACCGTTTCCAATCATGGTTCCAAGGATCTCTTGCAGGCGTTTCAGTCTGTGGGCGAGCGTATTCGATTGGTATCCCGTCATGGCGCCAAACACCCTTTTTCTCTGTCGAAACCCGATAGAGATATCCCAGGTCACGCTTCCCTGGACCGGCCGTGTTTCGCAGCTCCTCACAGGCACTGTGCATGCTTTGATATTGTTGCATAAGTTCCCGCTCCCTCTGTTCACGATTTTGGCGTCGAAGAAGTAACCAAGCGCGATGAATGGTCCAATGCCTAAGATACCGATTCCTACCCATGCGTAACGGCGGTGGAACAAATTTGAGCTTATACAGGGCTTTGTCCAGTATTTTGATCTTTGGGTCTCTGTCATCTGCAACGCGTTTTGCTCGTGACTTGGTCCCGGCGGGGGAGCGGGAAGAAGTTGCGGCATTAGCAGCGGGATTCGAGGAAAAAGATCGAGTATTTGCCACGGCACGCCAAATGAGAGAGGCTGGGCGGGTAACCGAACACAACAAACGTGCAGACAAATCCAATCGCGTTGGGAGAGCGCTCGAGGAAGCAAGGCGCCCAGGGAGCTGGATAGCTCGCAAATACGGCAAACTCATGGCGAGAATTGGAATCCGTGAATGAACCTGCGGCGCTAAAGAGGGGTGCAATGTTTTGTGGTTGGGCTGATGTCGGCACTTTCCTTCATCATGTATGGATGAATTGACGACTCTGAGTTTTTACCGGGTATTATTTGTTCCGTGCCGCTGAATTATATAATCCGGGGTAACTGAAGCCTAAGGTTGTGGCGCAGCTTGGCGGCCGACAGAACATATTCCCGTTCTCAACATAGTTCAACAATGCAGGCAGGTCCTGGTCTTACGACCTGATCCTGCAAAAGAGCACGTATCTCTCCATATTACCTAAAATTTACGAGTAGCACTGATGGCAAGCTAGTTCAGCCAAGCCTGAGGAAACTACCAGTGCAGACATCTCCACCTCCGTCTCCAACTTTCTGTCGTATCTATCAGCATGAGTTGGTCTTTGTCTCAACGCCGATTTTCGAGGGCATTAAATAGCAAGTTTATATATGGCCATATTGTTTGTACCCCCTCAAAGCATTACACTGTCCCAGAATACATATTTCTTGGGATGATAGCTGACCTAGAACAATAGCCTCTTTTACATTCTATCATATTTTTTATCGAAATGGCTATCGTCGCAAGGTTGGCCGCTAAATTTAATGCCCGCTACGAAGAACGTCCCAGTAAGCTTGCACGATTATCAAAAATTGAGGGCATTTGACTCTCGGTCTTGAGTTTGTTTCTGGTTTCTAACGTTATCTGGGTCTGCAGTGCTTACCATGATGGTAACAAATGCTGTGCTTGGCGGTATCGCTGATACAGTTGCTCAAACTATCACATCTATTCGAATTCGACAACTGTCCCTTCGGAAAGACGCAGATATACAAGACGCCGCCTACAGTATCGAGATCCGGGAAATGAACAAACAAAATGCATTCGTGGATCGGGAGCTGATTCCGGAATCCAAACTGCTTTCTCCATCATTCGACTTCGAGCGCCTTACCCGCTTCATGGCATATGGGTTCGGCATGGCACCTCTGCAGTTTAAGTGGTTTCGGTTTCTTGAACATTGTTTCCCTATTACGAGCACCAGTGCGATGATCCCTTCTTTGAAGCGGGTCATTTTCGACCAACTGATATTTGCTCCAGTGGGTACGTAAAACAAACCAGCGCACGTCGGAATAGGCACACCAGAGGAAAGAGAGCGATGCCGGTAAACATTTTTGATTACTGACAACTAGCGACCGTCTCCGATAGGAATCGCGTGGTTTTTCACCGTCATGACAGTTGCTGAAGGTGGTGGCCGTCGTGCGGTCCAGCATAAACTACGCGACATGTTCGTACCCACACTTAAAGCCAACTTCATGATATGGCCAGCTGTGCAGATCACCAACTTTCGTCTTATGCCTGTTCAATTCCAGCTTGTTAGTCTTCGACTCACTCATCTAAGCACAATCTTGACAAAAGCTAATATGAGCTACGCAGCCTTTTGTTTCAACTATTGGTATCGCATGGACTGCCTATTTATCTCTCACAAATTCATCTGAGGATGTCCAACAAAACAAGGCCCAAAATCTAGATTCCCCGAGGATTTGGCTGGGTTAACTGCGTATATCGTCGAGTCATATGGAGATGAGTATGCGAGTACATGAGAGATGATTTTGTTGTCACCATGTTATTCCATGTGATGCATTACACATGTATTATTGGCTCGCTGGAATCGAGAGGCTTTTTTAGAAATTGGCGCATATACTGATTGTTGCTGCTTGCTCTGTGTTCGCGGCGTTATGACTTGGCAGGTAGTGAAAATCAGCCGGCAGGGTCATCTCACCTATGGCAAGTAAATGGCCTGACCATATCCAGTGGGGATTGCGGGTTTTAAATAAGCCGCTCACACATGCGGGCTGCAATGGAGTGGGCTGTCTAGAGAGAGAATGAAAGCATAGAGAGGCTCTCTGAAGAATAGCAATCAGTTCATTGTCATGCTATACATTGAGAAAAGGGTAAGATACAAACAACGAGACAGTCCAATCCGCGCACTAACAGCTTCGTGGGCAAATGATAGAAGATTTGGGTGAATATCTACCACCCATAGCTTCAAAACTAGTACCATTAACCCCGCACCCCTCCAGGTACTTGCACTTTGCCCAGCTTTAACTCCCGCACCTTCCCATTCTTTTTTCCTGCTCTGGTCCTTCTCGAGTACTGTTTTCCGTCAGAACCTGCATATCACCTCTTGTGGTTGGAACAACATCTTTTGAAAAACACTCTCTATTATCTATTTATTTCGGGAGCAAGATGTCTCTGTCGAACAAAGTGTCCATCGAGGATGTTGATGTCAAGGGCAAGCGTGTCCTGATCCGTGTCGACTTCAACGTCCCCCTTGATGCCGACAAGAAGGTCACCAACACCCAGCGTATCGCAGGCGCAATTCCGACTATCAAGTATACCCTCGACCATGGTGCGAAGGCCGTTATCCTAATGTCCCACCTTGGGCGTCCGGATGGGCTCCCGAACCCAAAGTTCAGTCTTGCTCCTGTCGTTCCTGAGCTGGAGAAGCTTCTTGGGAAGAAGGTAACTATCGCGCCTGATAGCGTTGGCCCAGAGGTTGAGGATATGGTGAATAAAGCGTCCAACGGAGATGTGATTCTCCTAGAGAACCTGCGTTTCCACATCGAAGAAGAAGGAAAGGGTGTCGACGCGAATGGGAACAAGGTCAAGGCCGACAAGGCAAAGGTTGCTGAGTTCCGCAAGGGCCTGACCAAGCTTGGCGATGTCTACATCAGTCAGTCAACCTAAATTGCCCTTCTCCCCCCATCCTACCTTGAAACTGCCTGGTGATATATTAGGATTACCTATGTGCATCCCTGCTGACGATCCCTCGCACCGTAGATGACGCGTTTGGCACTGCTCACCGTGCCCATTCCTCAATGGTCGGCGTTGACTTGCCGCAGAAGGCAGCTGGATTCCTGATGAAGAAGGAGCTGGACTATTTCGCAAAGGCCTTAGAGAGTCCCAAACGCCCATTCTTGGCTATCCTTGGCGGTGCTAAGGTTTCGGACAAAATCCAGCTCGTTAACAACTTGCTTGACAAAGTCAACACGCTGATTATCTGCGGCGGCATGGCTTTTACCTTCAAGAAAACTCTCTACAACATACCCATCGGGAACTCGCTTTTTGACGAAGCTGGTTCGAAGACTGTCAAAGAGCTCGTGGAAAAGGCAGAGAAAAATGGAGTCAAGCTTGTGCTTCCAGTCGATTATGTCACTGCTGACAAGTTCGACCCCAATGCAACTACGGGCACGGCAACTGACAAGGATGGCATTCCGGACGGATGGATGGGATTGGATTGCGGCGAGGAGAGCATCAAGCTTTACCAGGAAGCTATTGATGAGGCGCAGACGATCCTCTGGAATGGCCCACCGGGTGTGTTTGAGTTTGCCAAGTTTGCAAATGGCACAAAGGCGACTCTTGATGCTGCCGTCAAGGCGGCTCAGAGTGGAAAGATTGTCATAATTGGAGGAGGCGATACAGCTACTGTGGCTGCTAAGTACGGCGTCGAGGCCAAACTTAGTCACGTTTCGACCGGTGGCGGTGCCAGCCTTGAGCTCCTAGAGGGCAAAGCTCTTCCAGGCGTCGTTGCCTTAAGCACCAAATAAGCATCATGCCATTTGTGCCGGTTTGAAGAAGAGTGGGTATCTTCTTTGGCCTTTTGGGCACACGGTAACATTATAGGCAATGTTGATGTTAGGTTCATAATAGAAATTGTGCGTATCTTTAGGCAGCTTCTATTGTTTAATTGCGCTGTTTCAAACCATAGGCCAGACTTCGAAATTATCTTCTCTTCGATGCGTCCACCTTCTTCAGTTCTTCTCTAATGTAGGAAAATAAACCGTTAGCACCTGCAACAGAATTGACAAATAGTGATAATGATAGAGAGATGATGGTATGTTAAAGTTAGACGAGAAGCTGGGATATGCGTGGCGAGAACATACTTTAGCTGGGCCGAAAAGTCGTCACTAGTATCATCATCGTCCCACGACTCATCCCAAAGATGCTTCGTGGCTCCTTCGCTCGCTGCTTCCGTTTCCTCAGCACCCCAGTCTATTTTCAATATAGCCGTTAGCTTGGAAGCGTAGGCCCTTTGCGATGACCGATATGTTTGGTGATGAAGCCAAGGAGACCGGTATGTCATCCCAACATTCTACCTACCATCGACAGGAAAGTCTTCGAACTCATCGTCTTCCTCCAGGGCAGCTGATTTTTGCGACTGTTGTTCGGGCTTTTGTTCGGATGCAGAAGGAAGACGCTCGTTGCCTTTCTCTGAGTTTGATGCTGGCGCCATTGCGACAAACAATTTCTGGAAAGATTCGGGCTATTTATTTCTTATTCTTCCAAGTTTTTTGCTCGCTTGACGTATACTGGACGGAGTGTGGGATGTTGACAAAAGACGTTCAAAAAGAGCAATGACGATGGAAGAACAGGCAGTGCATGGATGACATTGCGTGATTAAAGCCATTAGTCACCGCCTTCTAAAATCGGACAGATGCGCACTAGTCAATATCTGGTAGTATCTTTAAAGTACCTGTACTCCGTACAGCAAGAAAATGGCTTCTGTCTCATGAAACCGGCACAGCTATATTGGGGGAGTGTGGAGTTCCATTGGAAGAAACAAGGCCGTGCTGCCGGAATTTCCCAATCCTAAAATCACCAGAGAACCGGGATAGAAATCAATATGAATAGCTTGCTCAATTGTTCCTGCACCCCGCTGTGAAGCTAGTTGCCCGATACCTTCCGCAGTGGGCCGTGCCAGATCACACACAAGAAGACGGGTGGCCATGGAAGCTTACCGTGTTGTTAGATAGAGAATTATCAAAAAATGCCTGAATTAGCCGTCAGCTTTTATCGGAGAGAACACTCGCCTTGTACGGAGTACTAGTAGCGTATCTCAAACTCTCGACCCTCTTATGAACTGCCCCACCCCACCACGATTAGAGTTGGTTGTGTACGAGAACAATATTCGTTGTGCTGTCACAGGCGAGTTTTTGATCATTTATTTTCTATCTTAATTTTATCTGTTGTTCTTTCCTCCCTACATAGCCCTTCCCAGATAACTCGTGTTCTATCTATTTCTTTGGGTAACCATAAACAAGACACTTTTAACATGTCGCTGAGAAATTGGTTCCGTGGCGTCTCTGTTTCATCGTCGCCCGGAAGAGCAAGCTTTGGCCCTAGTCCGGGCCACTCTGCATCTACTACAACCGCTATAGCAGACGGTGAACAGGGCGACGAGATCTCCGACCTTGATGATGCCATGGTGGCCACGGCGCTGATTATGAACGATGATATTGACGGGGCAGAGTTTCGCCTTCGCCAACGAAAGGACAACTCTGCTTTCCATCAACTAGGCCTAGGTGTCTCTACATTTGTGAGCTCAGTTCTTGGGTTTGAGAAGGACATCATGGCCGAAGCCACAGCACGCCTTGTCGAATGCGAGGCTAAAGCTTGGGCCGATATGAAGAGGGCCCAGAAAGAAGCGGCAATGCAGCCCTCTACACTGCCACAAACGTCTGCTCATGGAAAGACGGCTACTCAAGCGTACCCCCCTGGCAGCGAGTTCGCCTTGGTGCATGCTGAGGCACAACTAATGCTGGCAATCATTGCTGTACTGCACGAGAGCTTGACAGAAGCAATTAAAGGGTTCTACAAACTGCGCAAAGCATTCATTTCGCTTAACGCAATCATGGAGTCCGAGGCTGCCTTGTCCAATCACGAAAATGGTGCGATAGACGGGGTCACGGAACGACCGCCTCCTGCAGAAGATAAAATGCCAGGCATGTTTGACGATACCGAGTTTACTTTTGTAGATTCAGACGATAATGACTGTGACCGCATGGACGAAACCCACAGAGGCTCTGCGGCTGGAGAAAGCATGCCAGATGCGACGAGGCGGACAGAAACATCAAGCAGACCGTCAAAACCCCCCATAACCTGCCTTCCTACCGAAGAAGCAGGTGCAGGGTTCCGACAAGATATTGATAACTTTACAAACCCAGTGGATATATTCGTGCATTCAGGCTCCAATATGTGCTTTGGCATCCTCTTGCTGCTCATTTCGATGGTACCGCCTGCATTCTCGAGACTTCTCTACGTCATCGGATTCAAAGGCGACCGGGACCGCGGCGTCCGTATGCTTTGGCAGAGCACCAAGTTCGAGAATGTCAATGGAGGGGTGGCAGGCCTGGTTCTGTTGGCCTACTACAACGGGTCGATTGGATATTGCGACATTGTCCCTACGCAAACAGATGCCGAAGAACTGGCTAGCCCAGGAGAGATTGTCGGATACCCCCGTGAACGGTGCAAGGACCTGTTGGCAAAAATGAGATCTCTCTATCCGGACAGCATGCTATGGCGACTCGAAGAAGCAAGAGCCCTGGCAAACGGCCGAAACATCGAGGAAGCCATGACAATACTCTCCAATGGTGATGCCGGACGCATGCGGCAAATCACAGCCTTGACTAAATTCGAGCTGGCGCTCGACGCTATGTGCGTGATGGATTGGCGCCTGATGCGAGACACATTTTTAGACTGCGTGAAACTTAATGACTGGTCGCACGCGTTGTACTACTACAACGCTGGTTGTGCAGAGCTGGAGTTGTACCGTGATGCCTTCCACCACGCAGCTTCGTTGTTGGACGACGTCAAAAGGGCAGAGACAGAAGCCGCGGCTGCCAAGCACAAGAAAGCAGCTGAGTACTACTTTCGACTGGCGCCTACTGTGGCTGGCAAAAAGAAGTTTATGGCACGGCAGATGCCATTCGACGCATTCGTCATACGCAAAATTTCCAAATGGGAGGAGCACGCCAAAGCTTCAGATCTCGATCTAGCAGATTCCATAGGGGCCAGCCCTGCTCAGGAGATGATCTATTTGTGGAATGGAAGCAAAAGAATGCCTGCCAAGTTTTTGGAGAAGGCGTTGATGTGCCTTCAGTGGGAGAGGTGCACAGCTGGCCCGAGGGCGGCAGACACTTTTCGGTCATCACCAAACGAATGGGCTATTGGGAACCTGTGCCAGGTATCGTTAATGCGGTCACTTGGACGGGTTGCTGATGCGCGACTGGTGCTGGAACGTGATATCATGGTACACGACCGGTAGGCAAAGACGTTTCCTACAGGAGCGAAGGCTAGAACATGCCACTAACAGGCTTGCAGAGCTTCCTTCAAAGGCCCTACTAAAGATGACTATGTACTTGCGGCAGCTCATTATGAAGCTGCAGTCCTGTTCTGGCATGAAGCCTGTGACCCTGCCTTGTACCCACCCAGTGTGGGTGCCGTCGACGCTTTTCGACACAAGAAAATTGATGAGTGCCAGGCGTATCTTGAGAAGGTGGTAAAGTGGGAAACTTTCCTGCTAGATGCCCGCATCGGAATGAAAGTGCAGACGGGATTGGATACAATTAGTTGGCTGAAAACCAAAAAGAACTGGTAGTGAATATCAAGCATATGAGACAGGCCGCCAACGGGCTGCCTTTCGGTGTTACATATACCTGGAAGAATATTAGAAAGCACCTCCAGAAAGAGCAACGAACATGTCTTATCAAGTAAACCAAGGTTGTTCTTCTTCTACGCCGAAGTAACCCCCGAAGCACGACATCTAGCTTTAGGCCAAAAAAGTCAGGTACTCCCGCAACCTATTGCCATCTCTCTCGCCTCAACGATCTGGAACACACGCGCATGGGCGTGGGAGCCAGCACGTGCTAGAACGACGTAGAACGACGGTAGCCGGCTACAGATGGAGCTACGCACTCGCATCACCTCTGTTATCACGCTCCCGTATTATGCATTGATAGCCCGTGTACATCTAGACGGGCTAGACTGGGACATCGTAGTTCTATTGTCGGTTCGCGTCAAACATCGAGTGAACTGCAGAGTCGTGCTGTCATGATGCAGCAAATGCAATTCTGGGCTTGGTTAGATCGGTCCATTGTGTAATAGGGACCTAGAACACGTGGATTTTTGTTCTGGTGTTATTTTGTCACCGGCTCGTTTTCTCGGATCTGAAAGAAAACCTGCGCTTGGCCAAACATGTTATACAGTGGCCATCACGACCATCTGTCTTCTTGACATGACCGCATAACACACAGCAGCAATGGATTACTTCATTCATGCAACCCATGCTTGCATGGTGCCAAAATTCGAGTCGTTTTTATCCGCTTCTGGACGGGTACCATCTGCGCATCTATGCTGGCTGCTGTTGGCATGCGTATGGCCTTTCATTTTCGGAGGTACTTCTCCACAATCGGCTCTTCACTCTCTTGAGTGCTGCTCTTGATATTACTGCATATCCTTTATTTTGCTGAACTATTATCTGACAAATGACTTTAAAGAAATGGGCTAGCTTATGGAAAGGTTTTAAAAGCAAAAATACCATTAATATGGCAATTTCCAACATGGATACTCAGATACCTTTACCTGGGTTCTTACACGGACACTTCGTAATTAATCGATAACAATACGAAACGAAGTACTCTGTAAAATAATAACAAATAATGGTGGGCAACTCTTTTGTGGGTTTCCGTTATTAAGTCAAGTATTTATTTAATAGAGCAATGTCGGTGATGGCAATTATTAGCAGTAGCCTCTATTTTGTAATATCATGTGGGTTTTGCTACTGACGCCGTGAAGCCCTGTTCTAGCATATAGTCACCGACTACATACGCCGGAGAAGGCGTGCCAGCAGTTAACAGCAAAGGAAGAAAAGGGTCCTCCCCTAGCGATAGGCACGGACGGGCATGTGGCAAGCGAGGGAGAAAGTAACAAGTCATTTATTGATAAACAGACTCAAAGTCCAGCTATACGATAGTATCTCGATATACAAGTATGAACACGCAGCAAAACGAGAGCCTGTCACTCGCTGGGCCCTCCGGATGCCCCCCTTCCAGCTCCTCCCATCATTGAGCGTGCCCTAGAGACAATAGTGTTAGGAAAGCAATTGATCGGAGCGGCGGTGGTGTCACTCACATATCTGCAATGTTTGGGTCGGACATCAATGCCGACAAATCGGGCATCCCCCCTCCGCTTCCAAATTGGTTGGCCATATCTCGTAGTCGTGGGTTACTCATCAGGTTCGACATCAAATCCGGGTTGCTCATGAGATTCTGAGCCATCGAGGAGAACATGGGGTTACTCATAATGGAACTGAAATCGGGCATACCGCCTGTCCCATTGCCACCTCGACCACCACCAAACATTCCAGCCAGATCTCCCATATCAGGCGCTCCTGTACCGGCTGCGCTTCGAGAAGTAGCAGGGGTCGCGACCTCGTCCGCATTGAGTTCCTCGGCTCTCCTTTTGGCTGTCTCATAGCCTTTCTTCATCGCGTCACTCCCCCCGTTCCCTTCATAGTCAATTCCTTTCTTGTAGGCCTCCATAGCACCGTTTGCATCGCCGAGAGCAAACTTTGCTAACCCTAACCGACTCCAGGCCTTTGTATAATTTGGATCGATTGCAACAGCAGCCTCTGCATCAGTCCGAGCACTTTCATGGTCTTTGGCAGCACTGAATGCAGCAGCACGGTTGGACAGGTATATAGCGTTTCCCGGGTAGAGATCAAGCGCCTTTGTGTACAGGGCGATAGCGCCGGAAAAATCTTTTTGTGCCATAGCCGCATTGCCCTTTGACTTTAGGCCCTCGGCCTCCTTCTTGGCATCCTCGGTGACCGACTCTGATGGTGAAGGAACGGGGGAAGACTTGAAAGTCGATGACTCTTGTACCGTAGTCGAAGAGGAAGGGGAAGACTTGGAAGAGTTTTTAAGCTTTTCATACACGCTGTAGATCTTTTGAAGATTTTGGTCGCCAACAGCCTCCGTGATCGCAGCTTTATCGGTAGGGTCGATTTTAAAAGCCTCGGAAATACAATTAACTGCCACATCGATAGAGTCACCATCATCAGAAGAGATGGTGCCATCAGAGGTGGATGAAGAGAGGAAATCGCATATCGCCAGCGCCAGGCGCTGCTTTGATGTCAATGCCTAGAAGAGCGGGTTAAAAAGTTAGAACAATCTCTTGAGGTGCAATAGGAAGATAGGCAGTAGGGGGTAGAGTGGGACAAAAAACCATTTCTGTCGTTATTCACGAGTCTCTATACAACAACCGCAGAGCACAGCGATGACAAGACGAAAACTCGTTGAAACCACGATGTAGAGGATAGTTGGACGACGGCTGTGGCGGGGTAGAAGAGAGCGTTATAATATTGACCTTTGACTCCGTACGGAGTACAGAGTAACTTGCATACTCGTACTATTAGGTAAAAGTGGGGTACACCTGTTGTTCACGTGCACTTCAGAAGTACCTACGGGGCAGCAATTTAATCTGAGTACGCGGATGCTGTTTGACACACATAAAACTTCTAGGCATGAGCCAAGAGACGCGGCGCAGGTGCGTATCGAATCCCAGGCGACGTTAAGGCTCGAAAAGACAGCGACAATTGCAACGACCTTCCTTTCCGCCGACCCTCTGACTTGGGGCTTTACTGCCCGAGACTGTTCAACGTCAAGTGGCCACTCGCCGAGGAATATATACGGTATATATTTACATACTCAAAGCGTCGCAAACAGGTCTCAACAAGTGCATCCGGTTGTTTGTTATGGAGTTGTCTCAACCGTCACCTCTGTGCCTCAGCTCGCCCAAGACAACAGATGAGATGGCCACTAAGTCTTGCTTCATATGTTTTGAGACAGCAGACGAGACACCGGGTCAGACTTGGGTCACACCCTGCCCATGCACTCTGGATGCCCATGAGAGTTGTATGTTGCAATGGATTGCAGAGACCGAAGCGTCGGGGGGGGCGAGAAAAAAGCTGCGTTGCCCGGCGTGCAACAGCCGCATACGTGTCACTGAACCATGGGACCCCATTGTTGCGCTTGGCGACAGATACAGCAAGGTCTACGGACGGGCATCATATTTTGTGCTAGCTTCTACTCTTATGACAATGGGTGTTGTTGGCTCTGGATACTATGGGCTTCAATCGATGATATCCTTCGCCGGCCCCCGCCCAACGCTGAATTGGCTTGGTCTTCGAAAAATCGTTATTTCCGATTCTCGATATCCCCCCTTTTCATGGAAAGACGGTGCTATTCTCGTGTGGAAGTTTTATTTATTGAATCTCGTCGCACCTTTCCTGTTATTCCATCGGGCGCTGCCTAATCTAGGGGATGCGGCTGCTGTTGGTGTATCCTGTCTTGTATCGAACCCCCCCCCTCCCCCCCCCTCCCCCCTCCAACACTCTCTTAAGCGTACTATTTGTGACTCCTGCTGACAGTTTGCATGTTGTAGTATAGCTTCGTTCTCAACTTTCAAAAAATACCAATAACGTGGCCACCATCTCCAGAATGGGCTCTGACGATGTTACCCTACATCAGTCTTGCATACTCTAGGGCATACTATGGACTGTTTGGCTCGTTTGAGAGCAAACTGAACCAGGCTCTTCGTGGAAGAAACATACCAGACGTAGCTGCTGGTGATGCCCAGCAACCCGACAATGACGCTGGCGGTGTCGTGGAAGAGGAGGCTGCACAACGAAGAGGAGGCATTATTGCCAACATATGGAGATTGGGCGTTGGCATCGCAAATTTCTTGCGTAACGATAACGGCATGGTGCTAGAAAATGCTGGTGCAGCAGCAGCGTTCGGTAATGGCCAAGGGGTTGAATTTCAGCTGGACTTAATTGTCGGCCAGGAAGACGAGCAAGAGGAGAACGACCCAGATAACCAGGCCCCAGGTGTGCACAGGCAGGATGGCGACGAAGATCCGCAAGCGCTACCACCACCTAATATCCTACGGGAGAGACTCGCCGAACAGGCTCCAGTGAACGGAATCGAAGCAGCCGGGGACGGGAATCGAACACTGACACCCTTTTCGGACATCGTGACCGCTATGGCAACTCAGCTTTTACTGCCTCGCATATCCGGCATAGTTGGCCAATTGCTAGAACAATCACTGCCCCGTACATGGGTCGTACGGCCACCGCATCGACGACCAGCCGGTCTCCTGCAGGAAAAATGGGGTAGGAGTCTAGTTGGAGGTTGTCTCTTCATTATGCTGAGGGATGCCGTGAATCTGTATATGAAGTACAGGCGCGTCCAGGTTAAGCAGAACCGAAAGATCCACAATATCGATCGCAGGCGGGGCAAGCAGGGCGGTGATGAGGAGGCCCTTCTGAGATGATTTTGACGCAGTAGAGGGCTGTTCTGGGGCAAATTCATCAATCGTATCTACTTACATATCAATTTTTAATATGCCGTACGTTCGAAGAAGATAAGATACAGTGTTTGCTATAAGATTTATATGGGTGTTGACGTGACATCAGAGACAACCATTGCTGAGTTTCAACAGCGCACTCCCACTTCCAGGCTTACTAACAACAACTGCTGCCTCCCGTTGCTCCGTTGTCAAGTCCCTCTTGGAAAAGTATTCTGACTCCCATGCCCCCTTGATTGCTGCTATTTTGTCAGCTGGAACGAGGTGGACACTGCATCCACCCCAACCAGCGCCAGTAAGACGACTGCCGTAACTGCCTGCTTTTCTGGCAATGGCGCAAAGCTGATCTATTTCTGGACAGCTGCATTCGTACAAATCTCGACAGGAATCTTGCGTTTCGTTGAGAAGCGCGCCCAGTTTTTTGTTGTAGGCTGAGGTATCATACTCGCCAGAAAGGTGGGCTTCGACGCTCAACAGCTTCATGAAATCAAGCACACGTCGCGCCTCCTCAAAGACATGACGAGCGCGCTGCCGGAGCTTGAAGGAATCCGCACGGACGGGGAAGCGTGACATGTACTGGGCGTGTAGCTCACGAACGGTCACCCCTAGGACAGAGGATATCTCTTCTCTGGTGTAGCCCTCGTTTGGCAGGACTTTATCGACCAGTTTCAGCAATTCCTGCAACTCAATTTCAGTGCTGTATGGGATGGTCGTCTTTCCGTGGCCCTGGAGGCGAAAATATGTCTCATGGAAGCCATGGAGGCTGATACCAAGAGGACCGGAGTCGCTCGGAAGTACAGTACCCGGCGGGTTGAGTACAGCGTTCATGTAGGCTGCGGCAAGCGTGCACTCAACTACACGCAAATTGTAATTGACGGGCCCGGTAACGTACTTGTCTGCCGCGACGAAGGACTGTGCAATAAGGAAGCACAGCTCTGGGTTGGTGGGAGGGAAGGAGACGGGGAGGGCAGTCAGTTGAGGAGTGAAGGAGACGAAGAGGGCTGATCCTTGCTCCGAGAACACAGATGCCGACTGGTCCATCCTGTAGGCAAGGATAATATTAGCATGATACTCGCACCGGAAAAGTACGCGGACAGGGAACAAACTGTCTGTACCCACCCCCCAGAGTTGACACCAACACTACGCTCGCTCACGATAGCAAGTTCAGTAAGCTCAGTCTTGTCGATTGCCGTCTCCCCGTTCGCAAACATGACGCCCAGTGCGCTGGCGCTGGTGAACGCAGCACTGGAGCTCAGACCCCCGCCCACAGGAACCGTGCCGTCCATCAGGACTTGCATGCTCTTTGGGATGAAGCCATCGCCGTGCTTTTTTCTAAGCAAATCCAGGGCGCCTCGGAGGCCGCTCTTAAAATAGTTTGCCCACTCATGCACCGTTGCGTCGATCTCAACCGCGTTACGCGGGATGTCGAACTCGTGGGCAGGGAATTTGGAGCCTTGCACATTGGCGATTTGAACCTTGAAGGTAGCAGATTCAGCACAACCAGCAGAATCAGTGGCGTGGATGGCAAGGAGACAATCAGCAGTGATGGCCATAGGAAGAACACTATAAAGAGAGTAGTCGATGTGCTCGCCAATTATGTTCACGCGGCCAGGACTGCGGGCGACAAAGTCGGCGGGATGGCCATATCGGGCCTGAAAGGCTGACAGTAGGTTCCGCCAACGCGTCGTTTGAGTCTCAACTGCATCTTTGGGGTAGATATCTGAAAGAATATGAACAACTGGAACCGACATGGCGACTAGGTCTCAATACCGACGAATACTGTGGGCGTGAAATTGGTCTTTTACAAAGTGTGAGAGGGACAAGAAAAAACATGAGACTGCGGGGTTCTTCGCCTCTCCCGTCAACATATTTATTAGATGCACTCTACTAATCATCAGTGGAAGATGCGACTGTAGTGGTCCCACGAACTTTCTCGTAAATGCCCCCCCCCCCCCCTCCCCGCAAACGCCGTAACTTGAATAAAAATGGTGTCGAAAGTAAATATGTTTATCTCATCCTCATATCCACATCCTTTCTGTCGTATATAAAAACTAGGTATTTTTGGATACAGAACAGTAACTACACAGTGCCCATGTGACCATCCCAGACGTATCTTACCAAGCTCCATAATATTTAAAAACAATACAAATCCACCCGAATGCGTGAACCAAAACAGTATGGGGGAGCCAGACACACTAATACCACAAACCCGGCCCTTCCAAACCCAGCCTTGCCACCAGCCCCAGTTTCCACACCCTTCTGGACGAATAGCTCATATTACAGCAGCATTGGATCATTAACATGAAGCAGTTTTGTCCAGCGGGGCAGCTTTCTGTCTCGCTCAAACATGAAGCCACAGTTGTTGCATAGGGTCTATAGAGAGTCAGTAAACATCCAAGCATACAAATCGATCTTGTTCTACTTACCCGTGGTCCCATGGGCCCGTCACGGACGGCCCAAACACTGGATCCCCACACACGACAATGTGAACAGCGCCAAGCAGCTCGTTCACTATCAGCAAGTGTGCCACCGCCTCCATAACCGCCTCCACTGGTATCCGGTGTACCTCGCCCCCCCGGGGTGCCCGAACGAGCAAGTGGCGACAGGCTTCGAAACCGCTTTTTCTTTTTGCTTCGTTCACCACGGCCCATCCGTTCCTCTTCTTGCTCTAGCAGGCCGCCGAAGCCGAAACCAAGGGGGACTCCACCGGCCATCCCGGTGTTGCTGCTGAATCGGGCTGTTTCTCGACGTAGACGACGTAATTGCCTCTCACGGTCACCCTCTCGTCTCTCGATCTCTTCCTTCGACAGGGCTTCAAGCTTTGGCTCCCACTGGTCACCGAGATGTTCAGGATCGTATCTCCAACCTGCTCCCTCTCCGGCCGCTGAAATGACAGCGTCATTTGGAAAGTCCGTAAGGCCACCGGGACCAAACCCTGCCACAAGACCACCTGCCTCACACGCCTCTTTTTTGAGTCGCAAAACAGCCTCGTATATAGCATGGGTCATAGTGGGAATCCATTCTCCAGACAGCCCCAGATCGGCGCAAGTCTGCTTGGCGAAAGCCTCGGCCGTGCCAGGAGGATGAAGAAGAGACCACTCAAATTTATCAGTATACAACCGAGACGATAAGTTGATGTTCAAATTCACAATGCATCTGTATGTGTCGTCAGGATTGTAATCGTCTGAGTCGGGATGTATGGCAGTGGCAGCAGCCTTGACGGCATTCGGAGACAGAGTGGCGGCTGACGGCTGGGCTGCAGTCCCATCTCTCAACAGTGTGTCCGAGGCAGTATTTGGCGCCGGCGTGGACGAATCGCGGATTCGTGTGGATGTACCAGGGCCCGTCTGCGTGTGGAAAAGAGGATGAAGTGCCACACCGGCATATTCTTCCAATTGTGTTCGAATCTGCTTACTTATTTCCGCAGCAACAGAAGAACGGATAGGGAGATCGAGATCCTGGGTGAGGCCAAGGGCAAACTGATCTGTCGTGATGAGTGTCTCGTGCAGGTTCCACAAAAATGTGTCTCGTAGACGATATGGAGATGTCATCTCCGGCTGTCTGTTGAGAGGATTCGACATATCAAACTGCGAGTTGATACCGGATGCTCCTGGTTGTGGTCCAATGGGTGGTCCAAGGGGCGCCAAGGGAACAAAGGCTGGGATATCTACGTCGATGCGGATAGGTATAAGAGTCGATGGAAGGCAAGCTTGCACATAGTTTGCCGAGTCGGACCGTGGGAGCCTCGATTTACCCTGCCAGTCTCTCCAAATGCCCTGTACCTGGACAGGCAGTGCAGTTTCCTTCCCGATCTTATCACTAGTCTCGATCTTGCTGACACTGTCATCGCGTCGGAGGTTTCGCAGGCTCGACGGCCTTCGCCGTAAATCATCTTCATCATCGTCGTAATCATCGAACCCATCCTCTGCGTAATTTATTATTGTCGTTCCCCGTTTGGTGGTCTTTGGTGCTGAGGGAGCAATGGGGTTGACTGGGACAAGAAGAGAGTTGTTGTAGGCGCGTAAGCGGGGTGCGTACGAGGACCAATAGGCCTGCGGTGCCGATGTTGCATTGTCCATTGTAAAGAACGAGAACCGACTCTAGCAGACCATGCCATGCAGGAAAGGATGGCGATAGGGGAGGACTGGATCGCCGCAGATGTGTTTGCTTGTCACCGTACTGCGAAGCTGAGGGGAATAAACAGCTAAGCAATGCAGGCATCAAATGTGAATGTAGGAACCGTACGTTCGGCGCCAGTAACAGGCGGCTATGACCGAGAGGAATGCACGAAATAAGTGCTAAAGTTTGGTGTGCATATTCAAAAGAAGGCTTCAGATTTGAGCTTCTGAGGTTGCTGAGGAGCGTCTTTGTCGCGTTGAAATTTTGTTGGTTTCGCGACTGGTGGTAGTCACGTGAGTATCCCTCCCAAGATCCACTTTGTTAAGCTGTGAAACCCACAGCCAGCAGGCGTAAATCCTCTGACAGCGCATGATTGTGTAATAAAACTGGTTTCCCCCCCTAAAATCAAATACCCGTCTGCACGCGTTGGCGGTTTCTACGCTTCGTCTTCCTTCCTCTGTTGCATACGTACGCGGCTTCCATATGTGTTTCTGTAGAAAACCGTCCATGTGTTGCTGTTTTTATTTACTAAACTGCCAAATTGTCTCCCATGCCCGAGAACTTACGATAGCTTTTTAAAATTCCCAATGAGCGACGCTCGGCATCAGTCTTTCAACATTCCAAACCCACCTCCAAAACCTGAAGTCTACCTGATCACATACATATCTCACACAATGCCAACTCTGAACGAGGAAATGCAGGCTGGGGTAGCAAATGAGCGAATGCCACTGCTATCCCCCGTGGCACTCGTACATCCTTTGTCGTCACCCACTACCAGCACCTCCACAGCCACTGAAGGCTTGCAACAGGCGTTGATATCTCCGGTGCCCATTAGCCAGCCGGTGCATGAACCATCTCGTCCCAAAGGACTTTCGGGTTTTGACAATGCCCATTCCAGTGGGGAACCAGCGGACCCTAGGCCACGCACTGAGGGCGACGAGAGTTTGTCGTCTATTTTTGGGCGGGCTGTCGGTATCGGTAGCCAGGCGGTTGGTGATGCAGAACCGTCGACTGTGGAACAGGGCCATAAATTAGCAACCGGCATTTATCGCGCCGTCCTTAATGGAAGGCGAGCAAAGTTATGGAAGTGCGCAGTTTTCAGTGCCGTTGTTTACACATGCCACTTGGTCCAAATCCTGGTTGGAGCCACCCTCACAGCTTTTGGTCCCGTAGCTGGAAACCATGCGGTGGCCATCACAATTCTTGGCTCGATAAATACCGTCACAGCGGGCGTGCTGGCCCTTTTCAAGGGACAAGGCCTACAAGAGGGGCTGCACAAGGATGAGGTTGAGTTCACTCGTTTGCAGGTGTGGATTGAAGAAACGCAGTCTTGCTTGAGGCCGGCGTCATTGGGTGTGACAGACAAGAGGTCAACCTATTAATAGAAACGGCTTTCAGAATGTACAATGCTGTCTTGGCTAGTGAGGAAAACAACAGGCCCGACAGCTATGTCCGTCAAGAGCCAGAAGGTAGGGAAGGTGGGGAGGGAGGCGAGGACCGAAGTGTGCATGGATATCATAATAGCGGTGATGCCATCCGGTTGAACTTGCGACCTTTGGCCTAGTTAAGTCGTTCCGTATTTTTCTTGTTATCACTACGAGTATTCTGAAGCTTGAAGCGTTATATCCAACTGCACGTCGATTGTCAGAGAAATGGAAAACGACCTAATACCAAAGTAGATGTCGCGTGGGAATTCCCTGTAAGAACTCTGTTGATGTATAATGTGTAGAAATAATATTATTGAAATTGAGATGCCACTTAAAGCTGAACGACAGAAAGCAACTCAGCTTGTTTGAGATTTGGCTAAGTTTTACTCTGTATTGCTAGATTTGTAAGATATCTTACGAGTGCGAGTACAGAGTACTCCGTAAATTTCTGAGAAGTCGGGCGGTCAGGGCACTAGACTCCACTTATATGTAACCATCCTGTCGCGCACAACGACCAGGCAATTACCTACAAATAGACAATATTAAGATGTCTTCAGATACAAACCTACTTCTAAAACATCTCTCACTATTAAAAGGAAGCGGCACGTGCACCGCGGCAATATTAACTAAGCCGTACTATATTGCCTTCCCTACGAGAGCTTGTAAGGCAATTGTGTATCGCAGAGCGCGTCTTGGAGCCGAAGCCATACTATGTACGGAGTATGCTGTACTCCGCAATATTGATAGCGTCACGCCAATACGGGAAAACATTCCGTATTATCATGTGACTGCGGCAGCTGATATCGGAAAGGAGAACTGTAAGATGCACGGAATACCATCCATTTCGGAAAGGTGCCGAATTGGGCTGCCCCACAATCGGCAAAAAAAAAAATGTTTTTCTTTTCTCTCGAATAAATATTACGGGCAGGAGGGGAAATGACTCCATGCCATTCCTAGGACGAAATCGTGAGTCATCTCTGACTTTCCCGATCTCTTTGATCTGAAAGCAGTTTTCTTGAAATAGTGCAGTACTCGGCTCTGTGCAGAGAACTCTTGTCGTCCTCTCTGTAGCAACTGTGGCTACCGCTACCGCCTTCCCGTTCCTCGTTCCCCATCATCGAGCTGTCTCATCATGCTCCGTTCAACACCCTCCGTCAAAGCCCTGGGGCAGGCCCTCAGGTCATGTCGTGCGAGAGGTTTTGTCAATTCCTTTGCTGCCGCACCCATTGGCACTGCTCGGAAGGAAACACCTGGAGTTAGGACACAGACGACTTCTGCAACCGTTCCTGTGTGCGTTGTGACTTGCTCCATCATATTGCAGATCTCTAGCTGACCGCAGGTGCAACACATAATAGTGATGGTCGTATAAAGCCCAGCCCGAGCTTTAACAGCACAGACAGAAGCCACGTCCAACCCCTTGTTAACCCCCGACGAACTGTCATGGATGAATCGTATGTACGGCGCAATGTTAGACGAAATTGCACAGACTGACAAGGTGCCTAATTTTAGGTTCATTGGCAAGACAGGCGGAGAGATCTTCCACGAGATGATGCTGCGACACGGTGTTGAGCATATCTGTATGTAACCTATATCAACACAGCGATGCTTGTACATTGGCACCTATATGCTAACCAGTTGTGACAGTTGGATACCCTGGTGGCGCCATTCTTCCCGTTTTTGATGCCATTTACAACTCGAAGTACTTCGACTTCATTCTTCCAAAACACGAGCAGGGAGCAGGCCACATGGCTGAGGGCTATGCCAGGGCATCTGGAAAACCTGGTGTGGTTGTGGTTACTTCTGGGCCCGGTGCCACAAATGTTATAACACCCATGGCCGATGCTTTCACAGACGGGACGCCCATGGTTGTTTTCACAGGCCAGGTCCCTACATCAGCCATCGGCAGCGACTCTTTCCAAGAAGCTGATGTGATCGGCATCTCAAGAGCCTGTACGAAGTGGAATGTCATGGTGAAGAGCGTTGCAGAGTTGCCACGCCGAATCAACGAGGCATTCGAGATTGCAACGAGCGGCAGGCCCGGCCCTGTTCTAGTCGATCTACCCAAAGATATCACTGCTGGCGTACTACGACGTGCGATACCCACCGATTGCGATATTCCATCGATCCCCAGCGCAGCCTCGCGCGCTGTGCAAGCCCTCAGTGAGAAGCAGCTTGAGCAGTCAATTTCCCGAGTGGCTGATCTGATAAATATTGCCAAAAAACCTGTCATCTATGCCGGCTATGGTATCACCTGTTCCGAGGGCGGCGTTGAGCTTCTTAAGCAGCTCGCCGACAAGTCCTCCATACCCGTGACGACTACGCTCCAGGGCCTCGGTTCCTTTGACGAACTAGACGAGAAGTCTTTGCATATGCTCGGCATGCATGGCGCAGCCTATGCAAACATGGCCATACAGAATGCTGATCTTATCATTGCTCTTGGTGCACGATTTGATGATCGCGTTACGCTCAATATTTCTAAATTCGCCCCGGGCGCCAAGGCGGCAGCTGCCGAAGGCAGGGGCGGCATTGTTCACTTTGAAATCATGCCAAAAAATATCAACAAGGTTGTGCAGGCTACGGAGTCCGTTGAGGGAGATGTCGCTACAAATCTTAGGCTTCTTGTTCCACAAGTCAAGGAAAGAACTCTTGATGACAGAAAGGAGTGGTTTTCTGATATCAACGAGTGGAAGAAGCGTTGGCCTCTTTCTGCGTTCGAACGGGAGGAGCGCGGAGGCCTGATTAAGCCACAGACTCTAATCGAGCAGCTCAGCAATCTTACTGCCGACCGCAAGAACGAGACAATAATCACCACAGGCGTCGGACAGCATCAAATGTGGACCGCGCAGCACTTTCGTTGGCGGCATCCCCGGACCATGATCACTTCGGGCGGTCTGGGAACCATGGGCTTCGGATTGCCGGCAGCTATCGGTGCGAAGGTCGCCCGGCCGGATGCTCTTGTCATTGATATTGATGGCGACGCTTCCTTCAATATGACTCTCACTGAGCTTTCCACGGCGGCTCAGTTCGGAATTGGTGTCAAAGTGATCGTCTTGAACAATGAGGAACAAGGAATGGTCACACAATGGCAAAATCTTTTCTACGAAGATCGTTATTCGCACACACACCAAAAGAACCCTGACTTTATGAAGCTGGCTGATGCCATGGGGCTGCAACACCGACGCGTGTCAGATCCAGCCGAAACGCTTGACAGCCTGAAGTGGTTAATTGAAAGCGATGGTCCGGCTTTGTTGGAGGTCATGACGGACAAGAAGGTCCCCGTTCTCCCTATGGTACCAGCAGGGTCAGCTCTACACGAATTCATAACATGGGATCCTGGTAAGTAGCCTAAACCCTTCACCCTCCTTGAAATGCATTCTTGTTCTTCGCTAATATACTGCTATCAGAGAAAGATAAAAAGCGGAGAGAAGTCATGCGTAAACGCACATCCGGCCTGCACAGTTAATAAGAGCAGGGAAGAGGGTTGGAATGATAAAAAGGGTGGTGTTATATTGACGACCCTTTTCGTGTATTTATGGAGTGTATTCATCTTACAATTGATCAACGGACAATATAGGGTTAATCTGAATACGGGCGTTGGGGTTAGTTTCTGCCGTCATAAAGTTTCCGTGTAGTCAACTTAAGAGCCTTACCTTCGTTCCCAGCTCCAGGCTGGAACTCCGACGCTATTTATTGTTGTTCACTAGGGCTCATTTTATATGTCTACAAAATCTCTGGATTGGATTGTAGCAAGTCGTGGACCAGCTTCTGGAATTGTCGTCAGACCCGCGTAATAAGGATGATTTCGGACAATATGAAACACGCCTCCACGCATTATACCTGATATTTAGTTATATAAGTAGTGCGGTGGAAGTAGACCTGTGGCTTGTGTTAATGGCATTAGCATGGCACTCTCTTCTGGTCTATGACTGATCGCGAAAACCCATTGGGCGGATCAAATCGGTCTTGTGTTATGTGCAGCCAAGTTAGACATTGTTGCCGCCTCCTCGATTCTGTGGAAATTTCTCAAGCAGATTGGAATCGTCTATCGATACCGCTACGAAGATTATGCGCCGTGGCTCTTTTGACCTTATCGTTTTTGTTGGCGATTGTACTTGCAACCTCTGATGTACATGGTAATGAAAAGACCGACAGTTATTCTCATTTGAGAAACACTGGTGAGGCTTGTTTGGCTGAGGGCCCTACCGCTTTCAGATAACTAAACTAGACATATCCTGTATAATATATAGGAATGACATTCGAGAGTGGTCGTGGCAACTATGTTGGCGATCAACATATCGGTAGTCTGCCATAAGCTAATATGATCGTAGAAATACCATTCTCCATGACCTCACTCGGCATTTTTTAGATAGTTCATCCGGACCGAGATTAATACCGGCGGTTATCTTGTCGATAAGCTTGTCCCAGCGAAAAAAAACAGGCCCTGGATCGCTGTCAGTCGTGCAATGCAGAAAAGCCGGGTATGCCTTTTCTGCCCCACGCATGAGTTGCAAAGAACGCCACTTCTCGGGAGATGCGAACGCCGAGCTTCCCCACCAAAATCACGTGTTGCCGACGTCCCCTCTGTATATTGACGTCTTGTACTGATTCTTTTTTGGATGCACTTTGCTTTTTTCGTCTCAGAATGGTGTACAGGGCTCTGCCAAAGCGAGCCCAGATTGAGAAGCTTTTGATATCTCTGCCGTTGAGCCAATTCGTCGATTCTTCGTGCAACCCGCCTTTGCAGCTATCTTATTTTCCCATTGGATACGCACAATGTGCGACTTGTATCTTACACAGTAGTTCATGTGCTTCGATCGTACTCAATCATGGTGTTGCATCGGGAGACGTTTCTCCCATGTGCACCACCGTTACATACCTCTACGGAGTACCCTTACCGATTATCCACTACTATGTAAGATACTAACACGGTGGAGACTAGCCACTTTCCAAATCGGAAAACCAACAGGCAATGCACGAAGCCAGACAACATTTCGTACTCGTATATATTGTCCTGACATATTTTGGTTGATACTGGCACTGGCAGATAGTTTGCCGGTGAAGTCCTTATCTAGCACAAATTATTTACTTGACAGTAAGAGTCGCTGATAACTGAACTGAACTTGCTGTCTCCCTGTTAAATTGGCAGGCCCTGTAGAAGAAAACCTGCGTGGTTTTCTGCTGCCGTGAGGAGATGCACAACGGCGACGGCTGAACGCGGTTGGTCCGTGTAGACGGTCTTGTCCATACGAATGCATCTTACGAGAGTACACACGCATTGCGCGGACAGCATGTGGACAGAGACGCTCGTAATCACGTAATTAATTAAAACGTGGCTAGCGTATTACCCCTTGTACTCGCAGATCGGCCTACATACTATGTATGCACAATCTTGGTGCGGCTGGCACCGCCAATATGTGGGTACTATCTTACTAACAGCCCCACCAACATACTATGTAGAAATCGGGGGCTGGGAGGGGGACAAACGCCCAGCCACCAGTCTTTCTTCGCAGTATAAGAAATCACATTCCATCTGAGAGCCTGCCGCATTCTTACCGACCCTATTGACAATTACCCCAAGACAAGCACAATGAGCATAACTCTTCAGTACCCAAGCAGTGGCTCTGCACCGCCCAAGAAGACCCGCCAGCGATATCGCCAAGGCTCAGACGACGCCGAAGTTTCGCCTTCGCGCAGGCAACGGCCCTCCCCCCCTTATCCAGACTCCTTTCCTAGCCAGCCGTTATATTCGGAACCCCTCGAGTACACTGGCGGAAACTTTCCCAACCAGCCGCAAAACCAGATGACCCCAGCGGGGGAGCGCCGGCGAGGCGTTCCCATGGACCCGAATGCCTCACAAGCACGGGAGGCTCAGGTGTCCCGGCAGCGGCCGCCGTCCTATGAGGCGGGTAGTCGCTCTGCAGAACAAGCATTGAACCGCAGCGCTGATGCGAACGTTGAACAGCGACGACAGCCAGCACCACCCAACTCGCGCTCACAGCCTGCTGGGGCCAGGCCACCCAGCGCCCCATCTCGACAGCCCCAGACAGTCCTCCCAAACCTTGGTGCCACAATAGAACGTCTCAAGACGCCAAGCGTCATGGAGACCGTTCTTCAGCCTCTTGGCCGGAAGGTGCAAGAATACAACCGACTGGTGAACGAAGCACAGGATGATATCAAGCGCTTGGACGATGAGCTTCGCTTGATTCAGACGCGGCGAGATGAGGCTCATGCTCGTCTCTTGGATGCCCAGACTCGATATGAGGACTGGCAACAACAATATACGAGTGTTGAGCGCACGTTAAAGGGGGAAGTGCCGCAACTGCAGCAGCTGCCGCCCGAGCAACCAAAGCCACAGGCCGCAGCAGCCGCTACTGCTGCTGAACAACTTAACGATGACGACGAATATGACGACGACGAAGATCTACGAGAGCGGCCGTGGTCTGCTAGTCACCAAGGGAGTTTTGCAAGCACTAAGTCCAAATCACGGGTGCGGGATCGTCTGCGCAAGAGTATTTTCGGCTCTTGATCCCGTAGTGAACAGGCGCTACGGGGTCTTAGGATTAGGGAAAAGGTATTAACACTATGATTGGTATAATTGTAGAATATGAGATATGATGGATGTTGCAAGGCTTTCTTTTGATGTTTTTAGTTACATTGTTGGTTTTGGATTGGTTAGTTATTTAATACGGAGTACATCTGAGGGGAGTTTTAACTGCCTGAAACATGTGTAATTACTAGTTCTTTTAATATTCGACTCCTTCGACCGTGGCCTAAACGAGCTGAAGGCGGTCAGGATAAATTTCAAACTTCAGCAATCTCGCAGTAACCTAAGTATATAATATTGTCCAATAAATATGCAATCCAACCTCGATATCCGCAGCCCAGTGCCTTGTACCGCTCAGGTCGGCGCTGCAACATCACTAGTAAATACGAGTTTATTGTAAATTTTTAAATTCTACCCCAGCGCTTACCTCCTTTAGATTGGCGCTGCGAGACGTAATCGTCGCAGCTTTTTCCCGGGAAGGTCAATAAAGTGCGACGATTACGGAGTAAATACTTTACGGGCTAAATAAAACTGTTCTCGCAGACGGTGGCTTTTCGAGGATCTGGGGTGATTTGTTATCCGCGTGATTGCTTGGCTTCCTCTCCTGGCTTTGTGTGGCAGGCAAATGTTAAGATATCTTTACTAAAGTGGACGTCTGCAGTTAGCTCCAGGCTGTTCCAGTTGGTTAGTCGTGAGCGTGAGCGTATACACTGCCGCAAACCCCTCTTCGCATTTAATTTAACTCTGTGGGGAACATTGGTGTATCTGTACAGCATAATGATACCAGTGAGCTCCGTCTAACTGAACCTAGTAACGGTGGTGGCAATGCAGTTGAGAGATAGTTAGTTGATTGCCGAGGGCCGACAGTTTTTAGCGGCCGCTAACTATTTGACCTCCCGTAACTTCGGCTTCTCAACAATCGTACCCACGGCATGCTGTGCTATGCACTTCAACTACTAATACATAGACCAAAGCCCTGGTCCATATGTATTGCCAGCTGTCTCTTGGCGATATTCTCCTTCTACGAATTCGCTTGCACACCGTCCTTCAACTTTAGGCATGACGCCTTTCGGCATGCCTCGATTTATTGGTGCTGTCATGTCTGCGGTAGTGCCCTCTCAGTTGCCACACTGGACCATCTGCCAGCGTCGATTTCGTTCCATGAAAGCAGTGGTTGTTGACGGTAAACAATGTCGCGTCGACCGCGGACGCAAGATGCCCCAGGTGCATGATAACCATGTGCTCGTGAAGCCGGTTGCGGTAGCTCTTAACCCTACAGACTGGAGGCACCTGCGATATGGACGTGCTAGGGATGACTGTATCGTTGGCTGCGACTATGCAGGCGTGGTTGAATTCGTTGGCAGCGCGGTAACTAAGACATGGAGCCCGGGCGACAGGATCTTTGGCTGTGCCCATGGCGCCAACCTCGCCAACCCGGATGACGGCGTGTTTGCTGAGTATGCTGCAGTGGTAGGCGACCTCCAGATGCGCATACCAGAGACCATGGAATTCGCGGAGGCGGCGACTCTAGGGCTGGGATCCATCACGGTCGGCCAGGGCCTGTTCCAAAAATCTCTGAGGTTAGATTTACCAGCCACAGCGACAGCAAAGAAGGATATTCCTGTCCTGATCTACGGGGGCGGAACGGCCACAGGAGCTTTGGGAATTCAATATGCCAGACAGTAAGTGATGGAAAACGGAGGGATAGTCCTCGCTCTCGACGCAGGATCACGACTGATGCTCATACCTGCTTCTGCTACCTCCCTTAGGGCCGGCTACACTGTAATTACTACGTGTTCGAAGGACAATTTTGCTTATGTGAAGAGTCTGGGTGCCGAATTTGCCGTGGACTATCACGATGCAGATGCTGGCTCACGTATACGCGAGTATACCAATAACGAACTCTTCCATGCCTGGGATACTGTTAGCGTACCCCAGTCTGCTCAGATATGTGCCGACGCCCTGTCTACGCAGAAAGGCAGGTCGCCCGTATATGGTACCATATTACCGGTCATGAGTCCCCGTATCGATGTCGAGACAGTAACTACGGTCATGTATACCGTCTTTGGAAAAGCATTTAAGTTTGGTTCAGCTGAAATACCTGCAAACGAGGAGGACTTCGAGTTTGGAAAGATATTTTCCGCCATTACAGAAGCGTTGGTGACGGAGGTAAGACATTTGCTTTGCAATACCGAGATTTTCCAGTTTGCATACACGCTAACTAGCAGCAGAATAGCATCAAACCACATGCACACCGGGTCGGCAGGGGTGGTCTCGAAGGGATCAAAGAAGGCTTGGAGAGTCTTGAATCAGGAAAAGTGAAAGCTGAGAAACTTGTGTACATGCTGGCTGATACTCCATAAGCGAGATGCTTTAAGTCAGAGAGTAGTCCACATACGTTTATCTACGGGCCGCTGTCTCGGGGGCTATGATTTTTACAACCATTCTTGGTTTCTTCTATGTGAGTTCGTCATCAACTTGGACGCTCAGAAAAAGATTGCCCAAGATCTGCAGGAATCAAGACCAGGCTATCTAATGTAACAGCTACACATTTCAAATAGAGGCAGTAGAGAATACTACAATCTCCCTCTAAACCAAAAAGAAATAAAAAAACTGCACGGAACGGAGACCAGCCAACCGCTCTCATTCTTTCGAAGAGCAAGTCACACGAAACTTATCGCGTTTTCGAGGAGCCCACTAGGATTGGTGTCAAAAGCCATCGTTCCAGACACTAGGCCGTCGATTTCCGTCCACGTGCTCAGGTACGGGGACATAACGAGCACATCGCTCGGCTGCGTAAGATTGCCATGTATGTGGCTGCCTGTCGGGTGCCACAGGCCGTACGGACCAAGCAGAGATTGAGACACTTGTTGATCTACCATATCCAACTGCATCGCCACTGTGCTCCTCTCCGTCGTCTCGTCGAGCATATGGTTCCCAGAACTGGATGGGCTTGGATATGGGGTTTCTATCCGACCGAGAGAGTTTGTCTCGGCGTAAAACCGTAGTGCCTGCCCGGATGATGCAGAAGGTAGATGTGGAGCAATATCGTAGGCCTTGACTTTGTCTATAATGGACGACAAGAGGTGGCTCCGGAACATGGGCACGCGGATGTCAGTGTTTTGTAAGACAGTGACCAAGAAGCGAATCCCGTAATCTGCCGAGGAGTACATGTCCTGCAGTTCCTGGAGTGCTTGCACGCACTGATAGAAGCGGCCGATACTGATGTTGCGCACCTCCTCGCTGGGTGAGCGGATGTCTAACAGATGTACCAGGCTAGCTGAGATAAACGCGGGAACACTGCTGGTAGACAGGTAGCGTAGCTGATTACTCGCCTGCAAGTCAAAGGCAAGCTTAGATATCGCAATGGCGGCATCCGTGATCCTCTGTCGTGAAACTTTTCGACTGGCCCCAGAAGCATCTGCGTCAGGATTAGGATTCACAGCCTGCGGTCTGTGCAAGACACTCTGAGCTGTCAGATAGATCATGTGCAGCAGTGCTTGGTGTAGACGAATGATCCGTCTGGATTTGTCGTGGATGTCTGAGATGTCGAGCGTGCTCGACGACGAACTGTATTTGGATCGGAGATCCTGGCTTTTGGACCACTCCACAAGTTCTTTGTCGCATGCCACCAAGTCAAGAGCCTGCTGTTTTGACCTCTTTGGGACGACCAAAGCTTTCAAGAGGTAATCGGAGCCCGCCGGGTGGCTACCCATGACAGTATATTGTGATCGCAGTACATGGCCGAGACAGACGCAGAGTTTACTGAGCTCCACCGCCATGACAGCCAGCACCCGGCGGCCCTCGGCATCTGGCCGCGTAAGGACGGAGTCTCCAAGAAGGTGGCACAGGGCCTCCGATGGAGCACGGAGGTCAAAGTCGTCTAGTGCAAGTATGGGCACATCAAACTCGCCGTCGAGAATGCGCGCGGGGCGGCGAATACCGAGGGCAAGCAGTCGGTCGCGTAGGACACACGACCACCAGAGCCGCCGCCGTAGGTGCTTTTCATCTGCAGAGATCCTCAAACTCTCGGGGTTGCGGTGCAGCCCAGCCACCTGGGCCAGGGTCAGAGCGACACCCATCCAGTACCAGGTGTCCTTGTCGTCATCCGGACATTCGTACCAGTAGGTCATTAGGAGTACGGCCTGGAGCAGGGCGATGCGGTCGGGCTCGCAGTCAAGCCCGTAGAGAAGCCGGACGCGGCCGAAGAAGGTCTTCCGTGCCTCTTTGCGGCTGTGAAAGCCATGCTCCCGCAAAAACCTGGCGTCGACGAAGGTGACGCTAGCAAACATGACGGCCTGGAAGAGAAGAAGGCTGACAGGGTTGCTGCCATCACCCTGCACGATGGACTCTATGAAGTCCTTGATGTCGATGGCAGGCATGAATGGATACACAATGTTGACGTATATGCGCAGCAGCTCGTCGCGGAACTCTGCGTCCGGAATTGTCAATGCGCCTTTGTCTGAGAGATATTCCATATCCCGAGGGCTAATATGGCTGGCGAGCGGACGAATGTACGGCGGAAGTCTGTGATGAACGGGAAATACCGGCGGAGTTTCATGGATAGAGCGGGAGGCTGGGATGGAGTTGACCATTTCTGGCGACGTCGTCGCCGCCAAGTTTCCATCCGTGGTTCTCGCAATGTTCCGGCCATGCTGATTGTCGTGGTCTCCGGAAAGAAGACGGCTCTCGCCTGTGACGTGTACTGGGGTGCTACCGGACGGCAGTGGCTGGTCTGCAGACGTGGTTCTGGGTTAGCTGTGAGCCGGCATGCTACTCGACAAATTAGACCTATGACGCGAAAGACATACCCTCGAAGGAAAGTGATACGAGATAGTCATCAGGTGCACTCCGCTGAGATACTGCGCGCTGCCGCTGGACTGATGCTGGAGATGCTCGTGGTGGCGACGACGAACGAGGAGCCGAGCTCTCCGGGACGATGGCAGTGGAAGTGGCATTGATACCTGTTCCTGAAGTCTCGGACTGGGCCGCCATCCTAAATTCTCTTGTTTCACCCTGCTCTGCCGTTGCTGGCGTGGATGGGGAGGCTGAGACTGAGACTGTTGATGCCTCCGCCGTAGAGGACACCACAGCTGCCACAGACCCGACGACACCAGCCGTGGACCCAGCCGGCCTCCGACCGCGATTGGGCTCCTTGACGATGCATTGAAGGCCGTCCAGGCGGCAGTTGGTGCACGGCTGCCCGCCCATGATGACGTCGCACCGTACCTTGCGGCTGCGGCAAGACAGGCAGGCCTTGGATGAGCGGCGTTTCATCACGCGATCGTTTATGTAATCCAATGCCGGGCGTTTTTCAGATTGCGATAGGACAGATTGTCCAATGATGCCAGAGCCGTTGCTGTTCGGCTTGGTTGTCGTGATGGAGGCCGAGGGCAGATGTGTCATTGTGGCAGGCGGCAACGCAGAGTACGCGCAGTTCCTATTGCAGGAGAGAAGAATCGCTTTTTCTGGGACTTTCGGAGAACCCTGAACAGCTGTTGATGGAAATGGGAGCATCCCTACTCGTTTACTCCGTGCCTTTCTGTCCTGTTCGCACGAGGCAGCAAGTGCCTGTTTCTCCGCATGACAACCCCACCCCCGCACGCTAATGCGGGTCCTAAGATAGCTCCCCACGGGGCTCTCAGCTGCTCGCCTACGGTAAGGGGAGGGGAAGAACGGACTTTCCTGTCTGGCGACACCAAATACTACGCAGATTTCAGCAGAAAAAAAAATTGCGTATAAATTCCTTTAACGCATCGACTTCTTTCATTGCTGTTAATTTCCGTACCGCTTTGGGGGGCCTGCCGCTTGAATTGGGTAGATTCGGCACTTGGCTCCACCACATTTGTTGGAACTTCCAAGTGGGACGCCTGAATTAGCCTCGGTAAACTCACGCATACCACAATTTTAGAGAAAGACACCTCGGGTACTAAGGTATGCCGGTACGTAGGATGATCCCCTATGCTGGAGCTAGACAAACAGTAGCGTGTTTACAGGCAACGAGTGAAGTCCAGGTGCCCATACGCAAGGTTCGTTTTCTGAGGTATAAAAGGGAATTTCCAAGTCTATGGCCAGCTATCCGTAATCAAATTGCTAGTTCTTGTTTGACGCTCGTGTCTAACTCAGTGTCTAATAGAATGAAGGAACCGATGCAGCAACTAACGACATGGTGGGATTAGAATTAGTACGGTTATCCCAGCAAAAACCCGACCACTGGCAGCATGAAGCAATACTTTACCTGACAGTATTTTATACGTGTCAATGTTAAGTCCCCGAGGTAGTTAGGTTGGCCGAGGACTTGACCACCCCGATCAAGTCTTATTCAGTCTATACGACTGCTAAACAAACGTAGATAAACGGAACCAGATAGGGGAGCATGGAAGACACAGGCTATAGTAATTGATGAGTTATGCACAAACATAATGGTGACGAAGCGGATTTATCGAAGTAAGACTCCTATCCGTAGTACGCGTATAATCTTTTTATAGTATTGGACTGCTACACACGACACAGTATTGGTGTTCTCGTAACCCCAGTACCGACTTCATGGCCCGCTAACGTAATTCCGGGCACGAAATAGGAGACAGGATTTTAACTAACCGGTTAATCACTTCAATAGCCACTTCCTCTTAGAAATAAACTCGTTTGCTTGATCAGCAAGGAATAGGGCAATTATTCTGTTTTAGATGATGTCAATTCCATCCGTTCACATAAGTGTGAGAATATACGCATGTTAAGTGGGGGGGGGGGGGGGGAACTGACGAATGAGGAGCAATTCGAAGGAAGTATGGCCAGAAATCACGATAAAACCGCAGGACACCTTCTCGGCGGATGACTTTGGCAAAGCAATCAAATGTGCCCGAATACCTAGGCAGTCCATTTATACTTCCACCGGAAATTGTCTGATTTTGTAGTCGTGTCTTGACAAAGTCAAATGGCAGACTGATGAAAGCACCTGCAAAGCCCGCAATGGCGGCTGCGCAAGCTATCCTCGCCGGCTGCGACATGGTGGTGTGCTTATTGATTTGGTGTTTTGACTCGGAGAAGAAGGCCAGCTGTCCAAAATTTGTAGACATGGCCCGGAAGATGGTAGGCGCAGCACCCTTCCAGAGACCAAGCACCCCCTCTTCCCTTGTGATCCTCCAGATAGCGTTAAACGCAGAAGAGTAGTTTCTCCGCTGTTCCAAGGGCTTCATTCCATCTGCTTGCATGCGAATGAGGGCTACCTCCGTCGGGTTGCCAAAAAATGCGGCAATTGCACCGGCCCCGAGGCCGGCGACCGCTCTGCCCCCAAAGCCGAGCGTCGTACCTTGATTATGGGCCCGCTGTACTAAGCGCTGCTCAAAAGTTGAGAATAGGCCCAACCTCAGCGTGCCGTAGACCAGCTGTCGGAGGAGACCCGCTGAAAGGCCCTGGTATAGGTTGATGAAGCCACCACGCGCGACTAGGTCTTTGGCGACTGTAGAGGGCGATACCGATCTCATCCCGTGGCCTTGGTCTGTCAGTTGCATGCGCACTTTGACGGTATCGATCGGCTGGATAAATACGGTGGCAATCATGCTAGAACAGCAGGCCACACAGAATGGAACGCTCGCACTGAGGGCGGCCCCCAGATGGGAGGCTCCATTTGAGTCGACTGCTCCCATCATGAGGTAGGTGTGTGAGAACCTCGCGAGACACGCAAGACAAAATTCATTAAAGGAGAATGCCACTAACTACTTATTTTCTCTTATTGGGGTTATATTAGAAAGCAAGAGCAAGAAACCTCGGCCGGTATAGAGTACCATCAAACTTCGGCCCAGGATGTCTTGATCCGCCACTCTGTGTCTGCTAGGCGGGTTACCTCGGTCGACGTAGAGGGCCTCGGTAATTCACCAGAAACACACACAAAAATTGCCGCGAGGCCGATACCTCACAAGAATTATGGGAAGGTGAAGTACTAGGGTCCCCCTCCTTAAGTGGTGACGTTTAAACAAATATTAATAATACGACGCGTCCCCCTTATTGCTTTCCTTCACGTCCACGGAATCGCATCTCAGAGACACCAGAAAAGTGTAGCAAATATGTGGAATCGATTCTTCAATTCATCATTGTCGCTTTCTTCCCGCCTCGTTCGAGGCACTGCGAAGCCGCTCGAACGCCCAACCTCGCCACGTCATATAACCCCCCAAGCTAGCAGGGCGAGACAAATTTACAGTCGCGCTACAGATTTTTTATCTGTCAATCAGCCAGAATGGACAGAGGCACAACGCTCGGTCCGTGAGGCCATCGCGAAAATCTGCTCCAAATATCCCGACGACTACTGGCTAGAGAAGGACACAGAACACAAATTTCCATGGGAGCTGTACAATGATCTGGCTGCTAACGGCTGGCTTGGAATCTGCCTACCAGAAAAATACGGTGGATCCGAGCTAGGTATCTCTGAGGCAGCCGTTATGTTACAGACCATCTCCGAGTCGGGGGCCTGCATGAATGGCGCGTCTTCGGTCCACATGAACATTTTTGGTCTAGAGCCTGTTGCAAAGTTTGGCCGTGAGGACCAGAAGGAGCGGTGGCTCGTGCCACTCATCCAAGGCAAAGAACGGGCTTGCTTTGGCGTCACCGAGCCAAATACCGGACTGGACACACTGAAGCTCCAATCCACAGCACGACGAGAGGGCAACCAGTACATTCTAAAGGGATCGAAGATATTCATTTCCACAGCTCAGGTGGCCGAGAAGATACTACTCCTGGTTCGAACAACGCCTCTCGACAAAGTTGACAAGCCGAGCCAAGGTTTGTCATTGTTTTACACAGACCTAGACCGAGCCGCCGTACAGATAACCGAGATTCCAAAGATGGGACGCTCGGCCGTCGACACAAATGTATTGTTTTTTGACGGATGGGAAGTCCCTGAGGAAGATCTGATTGGAAAAGAGGGTGACGGCTTCAAGATGATTCTGCACGGAATGAACGCCGAACGGATCCTTGTCGGTGCAGAGGCCTTGGGAATCGGCTATGCTGCCCTGAGAAGGGCGAGCAGTTACGCAGGCGAGAGAATCGTGTTCGGCAAGCCGATCGGAACATACCAGGGGATTCAGCATCCTCTGGCAGAGTGCTGGATGAATCTCGAGAGCGCGAGATTAGTCATTTACTTGGCTGCCCGCTTGTATGACCAGGGATACACGGATGGCGAGTATGCGAATGCGGGTAAATTCCTGGCCTCGGAAGCTGCCTTCAAGGCTGCCGAGAGAGCAATTATGACACACGGCGGCATGGGATATGCAAAGGAATACCATGTGGAGCGCTATTTGAGAGAGGCGACGCTATCTCGAATCGCCCCTGTTAGTGCCGAGATGATTAAAAACTACATTGGACAACGGGTGCTTGGTCTTCCAAAGAGTTATTGAAATTAATCGAGGTCTAGGCTTGAGAATGTACAGATTCAGTATGACGTAGGACATAGCATAGTTGCATAATACTCAAAAATTATCAAAACGAGGCTTAATATATAATGTGGGGGGGTATTTAAGATTTGAACTGATCAATTCAAGCCACTATTCAAGGTCGTGCGTGGAAATGAGAGAGAGGGGCATTGACCTCATTCGGATATACTAGGAGTTCTAAAATCTGCTGACAGAGATACCGAGCTGCACAGCAGCTTGCCGAGGTAGCAGCGTAGCGGCGGCATGAAAACGGTATCTAAATAGGCACACCTAAACAGTTCAATTTAACATTTTACAATTTCCATTTAGAGATAAATCCACCCATGTTATCTTTCACTTAGGAGTCCAAACTAGCTCCTAAACGTCAACAAGATCGTGGACATACATAGTCGAAGGAATTGCGAACTTCTCCTGGCCCGAAGCCGTTCGACGCGCTGCACTACATGAGGCCAGTACACGGCAGTCGATAACTAAAATGTGCCAAATATTGCGCCGATCGGAAGGTCCATTGAGTCTTCTGGTGGCTACAAAACAGACTGTAATGTTGGGTGGACGATTATCTCGTCGCTATTCTGCTTCTCCTATTGCGGATGCGTCTGAGAATCCCGGATCACTGAAAGGACTCCGAGTTCTAGATCTTTCACGAGTTCTAGCGGTGAGTCCTATTGATGAGCCAGTTCCAGTGTTGAGACTAACCTACCACAGGCCCCATTTTGTACTCAAATTCTGGCAGACTACGGTGCTGACGTCATCAAGATTGAGACAGTCGGAAAAGGGGTAGGATACTACGATATATCATCTATTTTCATGGGCAGACAAGCTAATTTCGCTACCTGCCTAGGATGATACACGACACTGGAAGATGCCAGGTGAAAATTCTGCATGGAAGAAGGAAGCTGGACCGATGTCCAACTACTTTTCATCGGTGAATCGCAATAAGAGATCTGTCACTCTAGATCTCAAGTCTTCCAAGGGAAAAGAAATTCTGTTCAAATTGGCTAAGAATGCAGATGTTGTGTGAGCCGTTACTTTCCCTTTCCCGAAGCTTACGGAAATGCCCAATAATAGCCGACTGACCACCTGCCACTCCTTTATCCTATATACTATATAGAGTAGAGAATTTCAAGCCCGGAACAATGGACCGTTTAGGCATAGGGTATGAAAGCTTGAAACGAGAAAATAAGTCGTTGATCTATGCAAGCATTTCTGGTATGTAATATCCCAGCCTATAAGCAGTTCATCAATTGTATCGCCCACCCCCTGGTTTGTAGGATGCGCTGACAGAATACACACAGGATACGGAAATAGCGGTCCATTTTCTGACCGGGGCGGATATGACCCTATTGCCGCTGCCGAAGCCGGTCTCCTCCATGTGACGGGTGAGCGCAACGGGCCACCCGTACGCACTGGTATTGGGATGGTGGATATGGCAACTGGGCTGTACATGCATGGTGCGATCCTGGCCGCGCTGTATGCCCGATCCCGCACTGGCCATGGCCAACGGATTGACGGGTCGCTGTTCGAGACGCAAATCAGCTTGCTCACCAATGTTGGCCTTTCGTGGCTGAACCTTGGAATCGAGGCCCAGCGCTGGGGGTGTCAGCACCCAAGTATTGCACCATATGACGCCTTCAAGACCAAGGACATGTATCTTGTCTGTGGGGCCACCAACGATATGCAATACGCCTCCCTCTGCAAGCTGTTGGGCGTTCAGGAGCTTATAACTGACGAGCGATTTCTGACGAATCCCAAGCGGGTAGAAAACCGCGAGATCTTGGCGCCGATATTCAACAAAGTATTGGAGACAAAATCCACTGCCGAATGGATCGAGATCTTTGAAGGAACTGGCCTCCCTTTTGCACCCATTAACAACATGGAGAAAACATTCACCCATCCACAAGCCAAGGCACGTGATATGGTTAAAGAAGTACGTTTTGATGCTGCAGAGTCGGGAAGCATTCGCCTAATTGGCCCTGCTGTCAAGTTCAGCGGGACTGAAGCAACTATCAGAAGTGAGCCTCCTCGGCTTGGACAACACACAGAGGAGGTGCTGGCTGAGTGTGGGTTAGACTCGGCCGAAATCGCATCCCTGCGGAAGGAAGGTACTATCTGAACTCGACTGTGGTAGGATAAGATTTACATGTGGCGGGCTACCAGGCTTGTCTCTTGAGCTATTATCATTTGAAATACGGCGATAGAACCGGAGCAAACCGAACAAGCTACAAATTCGCACCTTTACAATTATAACTAAAGGCTACAAGAAGTAGACTATCAGAATGGAGCTAGATTAGGAGGAACAGTGGCATACTATGTAGAACCTGACTGTGCTAATCTAGAAGACTCATGTCCCCGGTATTTAGCCTACTTTCTAAACCTCACGAATATCCGCCATAGGATTTAAGAATGATGCAGGTCACTAGATCTACTTATAAAATAAGGAGATTTAGGGGTTTCTATACGACTTAGAAGTACACAGACGCAATCAAGCATTAGTTTGTACGGTTTAATTCCGACCCTTCTCTATGGAAACAGCACAGATAATAGAGAGAAAGGAGAACAACCTTACTTTTGGACGGAGCACGGTTGCGCGGCTGATAACCAAATATTAGGTAACATATTTGTAAGATACCGCGGCCGAAAATCGGGTGGCTGGAGTTGGACGTTCGGGCTTACACCGCAGTTTCGAAGCTAAATGCCTGCACCAACCTCCACCCCGGGCCGCGGCTTGCGTTGCAAAGATGCCCCTCCTCATTCGAGTTCGCCGAGGTGTTGGGTTTTTTTGACCTTGTTGATCCCTCGGTAAGACGGAAACTGTGGGAACGGCATCAGCGCCGGACTTGTTGTTTTAAGAATCTTAGGGCAAGAATTTCAATCTTAAAACGGCGTGGGTGTTGATCTCATCTCATCTTCTTTCTCTACGCCGAAGTAGCAGACGTCATGGATGGGCACCATCTTATTCGTACGCCTCTTTTGGCATCGGCAAGCCAAATTGTAGCCAGATCTATGCGCCACACCTGTCGGCATCGTTCCCCGGTCTCCTGCTGCTATTCCTCGTCGCTGCAGAGCAGCCGCGATGTTCGAATAATCGAAGTTGGGCCAAGAGACGGGCTGCAGAATATTCAGAAGAGCGTCCCAACGGCTACTAAAATCGAATTAATACAGCGCCTAGCTGATGCTGGCTTGAAAAACATCGAGGCCACGTCTTTTGTCTCGCCAAAATGGGTGCCACAGTTGGCCGACGGCGCACAGGTGTTGGGCCGTGCTTTCAGCTTTGCTGAACAGCCACAGTTTCGGGATGAGCCGCTGAGCTTTCCCGTTTTGGCCCCGAACCTGAAGGGCCTCGTGAACGCAACCGCAGCCAAAGCAAAAGAGATTGTGGTATTTGCCTCCGTGACAGAAGCTTTCAGCAAAGCCAACCAAAATTGCAGCGTCGACGAGGCACTGCTCCAGGCACAGATTGTCAGTGAGAAAGCCCTGTCGCTTGGAATTAAAGTTCGAGGGTGAGTGGCATCTGTGCGCAGATGCTTTACAGCTTCGAGGGGACCTGGGAGATGGAAATATTGCTGACAGTGAACCAGCGTAATCTCTTGCATTTTTTCTGACCCTTTCTCTGGGCATACACCTCCGGAGGCCGTCGTGCCCATCGTACAGAGACTTCTTGCCATGGGCTGTTATGAGGTTGGCCTGGGCGACACTTTGGGCGTCGGTACGCCCATGGATGTTCAAAAACTACTAGAAGTTCTTCTTCCGGTCGTGCCTGCCTCTAAGCTGGCTGGTCACTTTCACGATACCTACGGACAGGGGATTGGCAACATTGTCAAGTCTTATGACATGGGGATCCGCACCTTTGATAGCAGTGTTGCAGGCCTTGGCGGTTGCCCGTATGCACCGGGTGCTAAGGGAAACGTGGCCACCGAGGATGTCATTTACACGCTGGAGAAGGCTGGGATCAAAACCGGCGTGGAACTCGAGAAACTCATCGCAGTTGGGCAGTGGGTCTCAAAGGAAATCGGCATCCCATATGGCAGTAGGGCAGGGGCGGCCATCATGGCCAGAAAGGCCTGGAAAGGCCGGTCAACACATACGAAAATTGACACAGCTGACCCTGCGTTCGCCAGGCCCAAAAGGGCTTGGAAGGTTGTGCAAGACACCGGAGAGTACCGCCTATCGCGGGCAGGAACGTGTGTCAAAATCACATTGACGCGCCCAAAGAACGGCAACGCACTGACCGCGTCGATGCTAGAAGGTCTGACCAGCTTCTACCAGGATGTGGCAAAGGATCCAACCGTCTACCACATTGTCCTTGAGTCGGAGGGCAAGTACTTCTGTACTGGCATGGACCTGAGCGGTAGGACGAACACCTCCGACATGACGGCTGAGACTAGCTACTATGACAAGGTCTTTGCGCTTTACGACGCCATCGATCACGTTCCACAGACTACCATCTCCGTCGTGGATGGCCCCTGCTTTGGCGGTGGAGTGGGACTCACGTTTGTGTGCGATGTCCGCCTAGTGTCTCCGCGAGCTCGTTGGACTCTAAGTGAGATAAAGATTGGGGTGAGTCCAGCTGTCATCTCCAAGTTCTTGGTTCGAGAATGGGGCCCTTCGGTGGCCCGAGAAGGCATGATCTCCGGTCGAGAAATTCACCCAGAAGAGCTGCTCCGAATCGGCGCGCTCCATGCCATAGTGGACGAGCCAGAATCGCTGGCGGACCACCTGGAGTCGTATCTTGACCAGCTAGATAAATGCGCACCGCGGTCTGCGGCTATCAACAAGAAGCTCACTCACCTGGGATGGGAAGCGCCAGAGAGTGCAGCTCAGGCAGAGCTTGTCAAAGCTACATTTACGAAAATGATGGCTCCGAGTTCAGAGGGAGAGCATGGAATCCAACAGTTTCAGAAAAAACAAAATCAATTTAGCTGGAGAGAGTTCTGGGCGGACCGGGACCCCTACGACGGTATACAGGTCTAAGAACATAGCACCTTCAGAGAACCCAGACTCGCCCACTAGGTGCTTTGGGTTTATTTTCTTACCTTCATCACCCTCAGCTATGCATACTGTAAAATCGGAGGCCCCACTCGCTACGCCACAAACTCGATTTTGCTACACTTGATTCAGTTGGCTTCTGCTGTCTACAGAGAAATATTGGTTTTCGAGGAAAGATGATTACATTAATAGGTTTAGTTTAAGACATTTCAACCTTCAGATATAATTCCAACAAGTTGACAAATACCACCCGCGCTACTGAAAGTAATGATAGTCCGCTCTAGTGGGTGAAGAAAGGGGGTATAACGACGTCCTTATTCCGACGTGCGATCGTAAATCTAGCTCGAAAGTGCGATCGTGGTGGATTATCAAGAGGACCGCAAGTCCACATCATGGGCATAGGCTTCTTCAGACGGCCACGCTGTCAGTCAGAGGTGCAGGAGCCGGAGCCGGAGCCTTTTCAGCAAATTCACCGTTGGCGACGGGAACACGGCCGTACTGAGTGAACACAATGTTCAGCTTATTGTAGTCCCAGTTTCGGGCCAGGAATAAGGTGAGGAAGGTCAAGCCGGGGATCAAGAGCACGTCAAGAATGCCGTAAAAGATGAAGCTGGCAGTCACTCCGATCTTGTTGCCGGCGTCGCTCACAGCAAAAGCAATGGGGTACAGCAGCCACAGAAGGTTCGCCCAGCCAGCAAGGATGCAGTAGTCTCGGACAATTCCAACACGGCGAGCAGCGCGGAGGCCCTCATACAGGGTGCCAAAGGCCAGCAGAATCCAGACAACTGTGCCGACTGTGTAGTAGCCCCATTTGTAAGTTGTGGCGACAACAGAAGTGGCGAGGTAGGCGATGATCCAGGTCCAAGCCAGGAAGATGTGGTAGATGATAGTAGCCCATGACACGCCAGAAACAAGACCCAGACTTAGAGCGACAGAAGGGAAGAGCACGACCCAGTTAATAAACTTAGCATAAAACATCTGTCGGGTAGCGGCGAAGTCTTTGTTCTCGAGGTTGGAGATGGCCACCCAGCCAAAGTCGGAGGCCATTGTAAAATATGCGATAGAACCGACAAGTAGAGCAATGCCGTATATGTAATGGAAGACCTTCTCGCCAGCACGGGCAAAAAACGAATGGAGTACGACCACGATCTGGCCCGTGGTCAGTTAACTATTCTCAGCTCACTTTTGTTGTCTCCCTCTTCTCTGTCGGCTTAACGTACAAATGAGCAGGCATATATGGCGAGCACGGTCCAAAGCCAGTCTGAACCATTGACGGTGAGATGCTGATCACCGCTAGGTGGGTTGATATTCAAAGCATCATTGGAGCGAAATGTAATGACGGCCATATCGACTGGGCTCGAGCAGAATCCGCCCAGAGTCGAAAACTTCTGGTGTGAAAAGCAGATAAGAGTCAAAAGAACACTCAATAGTAGGATGAAATGTCCTCAAAATATGAGCTGTCCGTGTTCTTACAAACCGAAGGAGATTGTGTTAAGCGTGTGTGTGAAGATCGTCATGCTGGGAGAGAACGAAAGGCTAAAACCCGGGGGCAAGCGGGAGCTCTTATAGCTGCGATGTAATTCTTGTAAGTGTTGTAAGGCTGCATGCGAACCGACACCATTGGGAAAGACGAGATGGGCTGACCGTGGCAGAAACGACGTCACGAGAACCTACCCGCAGAAAGACTCCAGTATCGGGCAATTTACTTCTACGTCTACGATGATCTCCCCGAGGTCTCCGATAATCATCGATATGCCTGAATTCGGAACAACAGCCCATCGATGCAGCAAAAAAAATATATATAATTTTCGTACACGGCCCGGCGTCCGGACCCTCATCGTCTCATTGTCAGGCTACCACTCCCGTATATGCCCGACTTATAAACCTAAGTGCGTTAACCCTAGCCTTTGTCCCGTGCATATGTCAGCAGCCACTCGTCGCTGATTGGCACCCCTGAAAGCAGGAGTTTCCTGGTGACCCCACGTAGCTCGCACGGTTTCTCGCGGCTTCGTCGGCATTTGGAAATTGCGTTGTCACGAGATCTTCATTATGCACCGGGCAGTAGTAAAACTAATACTGCAAAAAAAACTTCACTAGTCAGGCGGTCTGAAGTCCGGAAATTTATCTGGATCGGCGAAAGCTGGCACCACTTGGGCGGCAAGTCGGGGACTTGGTAAGTAGTGCATGATAGCACATGTGACAATTGCTAGGGAGAATGTGAGCTATCTAATTCTTTGTGAGATAGATACATTGTGTCGATAGTCATCCCTTCCTACGACGTATCTTACATTCACATTCGCAAAACATTCGCAATTGGCGGCGCTTTGTGGCAGGAGCTTTAGGAAATACCTTTAGGGTCCGTGCGCATTTCTTTCCCCAGCTTTTATCACCTGTTATTTCTTTTCGTGGCCGTATTGTGCTTCTGGATTTTAACATTTGCGAAAACGTGGACCTAAGTGTGTGCGTCTCGCAGAAAACACTTCAAATCGGTGATAGCCAGATTTTCTCATCCGCCAGCAGCACGGCCAACGGAAACTTAGCCGCTAAGGCCGGCACCTCCACGGTACCAAATCACATGGCACTGACAATCTCAGGGCGGTTTCTCAATCTCCAGCCGATCGTGTCCTTTCTACCGGCGCCAGATGTCTGCAGCATGCGCTGTGATGCGCTGTGTAGGCAGAAGCCGGCAGAGGATACGAAGGTGGATGGTGGCGTTTTATTACTGTTGAAATCTCATTAGGTAATGGCCGCTTAATTGAAAAGGGGAGAGCCTCCGCGCACCAAAATCTGGTGCGAAGCTATTCTAATCTAATTACACTGGGAGGGCTTCATACACGTGATCTTCATGGGATCCACCCATTTTACAACAATTACTCTCAAAGGACAAAACAACAGCGATGCCAGCGATTTTGACAATAGCTGCAATCGCCTTGCAATCGCCCTGATCAAGAAATGACCAGGCTAGAGGTATATTCGTAGTCCTAGAAGAAGTGCTGTCGGTTTATTTTGATATCGTTGGCCGACGCAGTGCACGAGCAGACTGCTAGTCGTCCCTTCCATCTGTAACCCAAATGAATGTTTTCGTACGACCTTCCTTGCTATCCTCTAGTTGGCACGCGGATTCGACCTACGCAGCGATTTCAGACTAAGATGCCTTTGCTTAGACTGAATATCAGCGACACAGAATACTTTTTTTCGTGTGCTACCTTAACTAGCAATATTGGTACCAATAATGGAAGGAGCAGATTGTAGCCGCTTTCCAGCATATCACAGGATAGATAGGAAGCAAATAATACAGAGTATCTGCTATTAAAGTTGTATAAACAAGCCACGTGCCAGCCACATGCTCTTGAATATGCCTGCTACAAGGCAACTACCCACCCCCTACCTATTCGCCATTCTTTCTTTCTTTCTCCTTTCTTTCTTTCTCTATCCCCCATCCGCCATCCCACTGCCTACCCCTACCCTTCTTTCTTAATAGTTTTTTTCCCTAGAGGGTTCTACTAAGACTTATTTCAGGCCTTCATCGCCAGGATTGGCTGTCTAGTTGTTTGTAAATAGATAACTAGATAATACGAAATAAACATACATACTATTAAAGCTGTCGCTATTTCGTCAACACCAGGGGAATAATAGATAACCCGCAAATACTAGGAGACTTTTTGGGAGATGTCGCTTACCTTGCTACTGACACGGCCCTATCTTCTCTTTTGCCGGCCTTGACCCCAGGAGGCGCCGTACCAAGTTTTTCGCTTCCCGGAAACTAGCTCTGATCAGATCCAACACTCCATAGAAGATAGAGACCTATGAAGAACCACGAATTACCCCTACCCTTACTCTTAGCTTACAGTACTCCGAATGCCACTTCCCTGACTCCGTCGCCCCGCCTACACATTAAAGGCTCTATTAGGCTCCTCGATCATGCTTCCCGCGCTACTTTGCGCGATGCCTGGGCTGTCGACTGAATCCCTCCAATGGTTGAAGTCTGATTAGACCGAGGGGAATAAAGTTATCATGCCTCAAACTGACCAAGCTGCTCTAGTGCATTTGCACCTAGGCTAGCGTCATTACGGCATGAATAAAGGTTATAAACCGAGTTCCAGGAGGCTAAAAACCCCTATCTGATTTGCGCTATATATTTATACGCAAGTAGAAAATGTTTTCTAGAGCTGGAACGGAAGCGATAAGATATAGCTAAAAGAAGAAGGCGTTATAGAAAACAAAGAAACGACCTTCGGTTCTACAGACTTTTATATTAAGGCGTTTAAGTTTATCTATAGCGAACATAACTGTTATGCCCTAATACGATAGACTAAATATTAATATAATAGCTCCTTCGTACAGAGAAAATAAGAAATAATAGTAATAGTCGTCCACTAATTTCAGTGTCCTTCTCCCACACTTAAAAATACTTAATAAAAGTAAGAGCATAACAGCTATATTATACTAACGTATCGTAACGAAAGAAGAACTGTATATACGGGCATTCGATTCCATTGACTCTCTTGTACTATAGCTGTTAGTAGGTCACCGGTAATACAAATACAGTTGATGCATTATTTCCTATACATGTATTAGTACATGTGCATTAGACTATCGGGCGATTCAAGTACTTGGCTTTATCACTGTTCTATAAATTCTTTATCTATATCCTCCTTAGTAACGGGGACATAGTCTCCCCTGCCATGTAATAGTCAGCGATAATTTAAAAAAAATTAGCTGCATGGACAAGTTTCCTATTGGGGCTATTTATAAGGCTTTCTTGAACGTTGACATTGCCGTAGATCCCACGATAATGTGTTCGAGTAGTATATTTGTACGCCCATTTCCGATGACCTCTGTAATAGAACGAGACAAACGATACGCATACTTTTACATGTATAAGTATAATACCTATTGACAGAAATATGTATACTGTACGAAGTGATGATTGATAATGCAGTCGGCCGTTTAATCTCCCGGTTGGCTAGCGATCTTATCAGATTAAATCTTAATTTAGGTTACGGCTAGACGCGCCACCAGCAAGTCTTATTAACCTATGATCGAGGACCAACAGACAGGAGTCAAACGAGCATCGCAATTTACCATCATTTTTTCCCCTTTTGACTTGTCCGAGATTCCGTCATAATACGATGTAGACGGGGTTTATACGATGTAAACATGCAAGGGCCCGTAGCACTGTCTCTGTCGCTTTCCTCTTTCTCACTAGCTTACTCGTATCTAGACATCGGAACATCATGGAAACAGCTAGTAGTGTAGCGGATTAGGAAGGCGGGCACCTTGGGTACAGGCGATCGATTCATCGCGTAGTAGCGCCACTACTTCGCCCACTGTATATCTTAAACGACGGTGAAGGCCTTTGCCGGCCTCATTTGTAATGCTTATGGGATGATATAGAATTATTAGTAAAATGACATGCTAGAGTCGCCATCCGCGTACAATGTTACTGTGATGTTGGCACTACTTAAACAGCGCATGCGACAATTCAGTCGTGTTGAGGCATACCAATAACCTTCCATTGCTTATGCGTCGCTTGTTTGTAAATATGGTTTACATTAAGAACAAGATCCTGGCATGGGCTTCGGTGCTGAGTTTTTTCTCAAGCTTATCGGCTGCTCTAGACCGAGAATAGTAAGAAAGCAGACGCAATAACGCAGCATGTTCTACTATGAGCCAAGCTAACCACAGTCAGCGATGTCATTGTTGTTGGCGGCGGTCCCGGCGGCATCGTTTCAGCGACCAAGTTCGCCGAAGCCGGACTGAACACGCTTCTGCTTGAGCACGGCGGACCTATGCTGTGGCGGGATGGCAATCGCGAGGTCCCAACGTGGACACAAGAAGACTACCCGAACAATACGCTGACAAGGCATGACGGGATGATCTACTACCTGGCGCCTAGTAACGTGAACTACTACTGCACCAATCTGCCATCCGGACAGCGTGCTGCTTGCCAGCTGGGGGGCGGCACGTCCGTCAACGCTATGCAGCAGTGGTGGCCACCGCGGAACTATCTCCAAAACGCCTTTGGCTTCGAGGGATGGACAATTGCCGACTTTGAGGCGGCAATCCAGAGAACGGTCAAGCGTATTCCTCACACGCCATACTGGTCCAGCGACAACAAAGTAAGATATGGCTCGTCCTGCTTCAGAGCCCGAGGGCCTCGAAACTGCTTGTTAACCGCGTTCTAGTTTTATCAGGACGAGGTGTATAGCCTCATGTCCAAAGTCTTAACGACCATCGGTCTAAGAGAGGTCAACAACACGGTAGATGTGGATGACAAGTACAACACTTTTGGTCGCGACATGTTTGCCCAATCAGGCGGCCAGCGGGGGGGGCCATCGGTAGGCTATCTGCAAGACGCCAAGCGGCTCTCAACCTTCACACTTAGGCTCTACAGCCCTGTCACGCGAGTTGTGCGGACAGGAAACGAGATAAAAGGAGTGTACGTCAATGGCACGACCATCAATGCCAAGAACGTCGTCCTCTCTGCTGGCGTTTGGAACACAGCCGCTCTGCTGTTTGCCTCTGGCATTGGTCCAGCATCGGAGTTGACTACGGCATCCTCCATCGGCTACACGCCCTACGCAAAGAACGAGTGGATTATCAACAGCGCGGTCGGGGCTAATCTGCACGATAACCCAACCGCCCTCGTCAGGTTCACCTACGACAAAGCAGATGCCCTACCATACTACAACATCACAGGCTTCTATGACGGCAGCAACTACGTGAAAGATGACGCCGATCTGCTTTTCAGTCAGCGCGCTGGACCGCTCTCGGTTGTGCCGCGCATTCTGGGAGGCTGGATCAAAGTGGTGTACCCCCATGATAAAACCAAGTATATGAACATCCAAATTATCTGTTCCGCTCCAGATGCGGAAAGTGGCTCCTTCACATGCCAGTTGAACTTGAACGAGGGCGCGCTTAGCCGTGGCCGCATCGCCCTCAATACTAACGGGACACTGAGCTTCGCCGATGGGGCGGGGCCCTGGCTGACCGATGTAGCGGGCTTGGATGTGGAGTTGTACGCCATGGCATTACAACGGTTTGTTAATGGCTCCAGTAAATACCCCGGTCTCACAGTGACCGATCCAGTCCCCGGCACTCTCCAGTCCTACCGCAAGTGGCTTGGCAAGAACGCCAACAAAACCAACAACCGTAAGCATGGTCCTTATTTGTTTCTTTCCTGCTATTTGTTTTTCTATTTCTTATTTTAGGTTACTATATCTTGTCGACTGGGCTAACATTACTAGATTGGGGCGGTTCTTGTACCGTTGGAACCAGCGATGGTACCAAACACAGCGACGGTGCCTGCGCCGACATTAACGCGAAAGTTTATGGCACAAGAAACCTATTCGTCATAGACGGGTCGCTTAGTCCGGCGCCAACGACTTCCAACCCAACTTTCTTGTATGAATCGATTGCAGAGCTCGCGAGCGAACGCATCATCAATCTGCTGACGGTGGATAAGTATGGTCAGTGCGGAGGCAGCGGATATACGGGATCGACGGTCTGCAAGCCGCTTCTTACGTGTATTTACTCGAACGAAGCATCATCTGTTTGCTTGTAAGAAAAATGTGGAAAGTCTGTTTGTTTTGATATGCATTAGTAAAGAAAATATGGAAGCGCGGCTTTTATACCGAGAACAGCTGTTTCTTGTGAAAACATCGACACTGGAACGTCAATTTACTATCTTACATTAATTATAGAGCTTCGCAATGCGCCTGAGGTCGTGGTAGAGCGTCAAGACCTAATTAGTATAATAGCCTCCAAATCCAGTGCTTTCTTATGCTTTACACAACATTTTAAGTTGCCCGGTCTTATCTATCCCGACCGGGAAGGGCGTATGCTTAATACGTGGAGAAGAGAGACAACTGCGAGAATTAATGGTGCGGCGACGGGCTCTGCATAGACCTCGACGTCGTAAACTAGCGAATCGATTTACATGGAATGGGCTTGTCACGGAAATCGCAATTGCTTGACTGGCTCACTTCCTTTTTGGGAAAAGGTGAACGAGTCGTGGCTGGAAAGCTTCTGATGTTATAGCTAGTCCCTTACCAGTCTCCTTACAGGTTTACGTTGTGCGAGAAGCCTTGAAAAGGGAAATGATTGATTAAAAGAAACTTAAGTCGCTTAGGCTGTTCGTTTTACTAGACGAACACGACATTCTATGAACCTGTTATAAGTGGGAGTACTAAAGCAGTAAGACCATGGACCAGGAGGATCAATAGTATGCGTGTGCCTTAATATATTTAGCCCACTGACATCCTCGCGTTTGCCTAGATACACGGTCCTCTTCATCACTGCGACGCGCAATAGTTTGTTATTGTGAATGTCCAACTCGTGGGACTTTATCTCCTGCTTAATAGCTGGGCCGCCCGTTTCTTCTTCCTAAAGACGCTCCTGCACTCAATTGCTGCGCTCGTGCCGACTCGGTCGTGACTAAGTGGCGGATCTGGGCGTAAATTATAAATGAAGCATTTTTAGTGGTCTGCAAAACTTGTATTTCGAAAAAGGTGGCCTGACCTAATATATTTACAGGAGAGAATGTCTCCAGTATAAAAAAGAGAAAATAAAATATACATGAAAGTTTTTGTTAGAGGACGCTAACAGTCAGTCCTCTTTTCACCCATTTAATACACTTCACCAATCTTCCACGGTGAATATTGTCCCCCAGACACCTTAGTTGCGGCGACGGCGGTTGTAGCTGCCCGTCTCCATGGCGGAGCCGTAGCTGACAGTGGCAGTCGCCGACGTATCATAGCCAGAGTCAGACTCTCCCGTGCTTGTCGGATACGAAGCGTCAGCCGTGCCCGTGGCGTCGCCGCTGCCAAAGCCGTAGTCGCCACCGGCCTCACTGCTTCCAGTGCCCGTCGGGAACGAAGCGTAAGCCGTGCCAGTGGCATCACCAACACCAGAGCCCGAGTCGGAACCACCACCAAAACCAGAGTCCGAGCTCGAGCCAGACTCGAAGCCGCCCGTGCTGCCCGAACTAAAGCTGCCGGCCGTTTGCGGGGCACCCGAGACCCCGCCGGTCTGAGAAGCGACAATGGCCGAGATGACGCCCGAGGCACTTGAACCGCCACTAGAGCCAGAGCTGCTAGTATAGTTGCCACTGCCTAGGCCACCGCGACCAAAGCCTTGACCACCACGACCACCGCCACCGCCACTAGACGAGAATGAGCCAGTGTCGGCCGGGAAGGAAGCGGAAGCCGCAGCCGTGCCGGTTGCATCACTACCGCCGAAGCCCGAATCCGGGCTAGAACCAGAGTCGGAGCCGGAGCCTGAGCCAGAGCCAGATGCCGACGTCGAGTTCCAGGAGCTGCCGCCAAAGTTGGACGAGCCACCCGTCTCCTCGCCGGTCTCGTCCGAGATACCATTGGAAGTATCGTCCTCTTCATCGTCGTCACGCTTGGCCGAAAACAGACTGGCCCGCACTTTGTGGAAGAAACTGTGGTTCTGCTTGCTGAGAGAGCGGCCCTGGACGGCCGAGCCAGAGAGGGCAATTACTGAGGTGGCAGGAGTCGGGGCCGGAGCGGCCAAGCCGCTAGCGCAAAGCGACGCAATGAGAGCAGTGGAGAACTTCATTTTTATTTAGAAAAAAAAACGAAAAGATCGAAAGACCGGAAATGTAGGCCTGAAAATTTGAGGAGTGAGAAATTTTGAGACCTTTTCGTGAATGAAGGATTGGGAACAAGGCTCGAGACCAGTCGAGGGTGTAGAATAAGAAAAAAGCGGAGGTGAAAGAAAGAAACAAGGTGCAAAACCAAGTGTTTTTTTTTGTTTTTATGTCTTAATGCCTGGGAGAGAGACGAGATCGTGTCGTCCAGGACGGGTCTTGTGTGCCTACTTTATACAAATCTGGTGATCCGGTTTGCCACTCCTCCCGGGATGATGCAATCCATCTCCCGGACGCCAAAATATTTCTTGCCCCTCTATCACCTGAGATGTTTTTTTCTTGGCCGGTGTTGCGTATACGATTCCACATCATCACAGGGCCGATTCCTGTCGGCTGGGAAATTAAAGGAAGTTTCGTATCGAACTAAGTTAGCAGTGAATTTGTGCGAAGTCCGGATAAAAGATGTCAAACAGAGAGCAGCTGCATTCAAGATGTCCACAAGTGTCTAAACATCCAACATAGCCCACAAAAGTCCACGCGGTGATGTGCAGCCGAAGCGGGGGATGAAACGACGGTGCTCTTCCACTAGCAAACGAAAATTCAGGAAACAAGAAACTGCCAAAAATAGGGCAGGATCACACTGTTGCTTAAAATAATAATCCCGGCAGATCAAACTGCCTCGAGTAGCGGCCTGCAGCCAACAGCGATCGTCTATTCGTTTATAATCAACTTACGATCCGAAATGTTTCAAAGCGAGGGGTTGTCTAGGTAGGATTAAGATAAGATGTACAGTAAGGATTATAATACTTGAAACACGAGTATTTCCTTTTAGTCGTTTGAGGAGAACCCCTTTGTTACGTAGTCGTCCTATCTAGTGAATAAGCGGGCTGATTTCTGTAAAGAAAACCCTTTTATCGGCCAATGTCATTTACAAGTCGTCCAATGTTGTTACCAAGCTTGATTTTTCCAAGAAAATGTTGGACGATTATTTATCTAGTATACTAGTTTTACGGATTCGTCCCTTTTTTAGTTTAGTTTAAAGAGAGGAATCGTTTATTTGTAGCGGAATGGTCGTTAAAACGGCGTTTTCTGTAGTACGGTAAGGTTGCTATCCGGACATATAGACTTGTAGACTAATCGTGTTAGTAGGAGTGATTTTAATAGCGGGAACAATAAAGAAGAGTTGGTAAAGACGGAGAGTGCCTTCCATTCCAACCGCCTACGTATGAGATAACTGTTTAAACAATACAAAGGAAGCATATGTTATAAACTTATGTGTTTCTCTAATGTCAAATAGCTACCTTGCAGAAATTCTCGGCCATCATCAGCTCGTTAGGGTCGGGGACGGAGCCCGGAGCATCGATGGGCTCTACGAGGTCGTCACGGAGTACAATTTCCGTTTCATTTATTGGTAAATAGGGAGAAGGAGGAGAGGGGCCAAAAGATAGAAGAGCTTACTCTTTACTCCCCATCCATCGAATGGACCAACCAGCTCCTCCTTGTCCTTGTCGCGCTTGCTGTTTGGGATGGGCAGGTTGCCGGAGAATTCGACACTACAAGCAAGCATTTTAGGCACGGACGGGAAGCTATCCATGCCGGAACTAATACCGCTGTAGCAGTAGCCGTTTAATTCGAGGTTAACTGTAAATGTTAGACTAGTCTGAGATATTGGCGTCGCAGACGATCTGGGAAACGTTTGTAGGGCTACGATTGTTAGTGTTGGGCCTTTCAAAGGACCAAAGTACGGCTCTCTAGTCCCCCTAGGCGGTGCCGTCGTTGGCACTAGAGGGGCTAGCGAGGCGCATGGAGAAGTTGCGGAAGATCGCCGGCGGTGTTGGGGCCATAAAAGGCGTCGGAGATGCCAGAGGACTGGGGGATCTAGGCCGGGTAAAGAGCGGTGCGCTGCCAGTTGCTGCCGCCGGCCGTAAACCAGTCGCCGTTTCCCCTTTCCCAGGTCTGCCAGTTGGGGGTGACGGTATTGTCGTCAAAGTAAACCACGTTGGTCTTAAGGCGGTTGAGCAGGCCGTTGTAGTTGCCCTGGATATCCTGCTGCCACCGGGGCACTCAGGCCGCGCTGACACTGAGGGGGCCGACGGTCCGTCAATAGTAATAGCTGTCGCCCTCCTCACTGGAGGCGAAGGGGAACTCATCACAGCTGACGACGGAGATCCCGTTTCAGGCCAGGCCACTGGCCGCGGCGTGAATGGTGTTGTCCGAGTTGCAGAAGCTCCTGCCAAGCGTCTGATCATAACTCGTTTCGCACACAAACTAGCGGCGCGGATTTCGGTTGACCGAGTCCCACGTCAGCATTGGACCGCTGGGCCCGACGTCGGCTCTGTTGAAGAAGTTTTGTACATTAGTGCAGATGCCCGGGATCGGCTGCGTCGTCAGCGCGCCGTTGGTCACCACGACTGGCCTAAAGATACCACAGTTGTACCACAGGTCCGGAAGCGCAATTGGCTGCGAAACGAGATACATAGTTTAAATGTATATTTCTTATATCTTATAGATGCAAATTTGTTCAATTGTATTTATTTACTTTAACGGACAACAAGACTTACATATTGTATATTTCTTTGTACATGCATAGTTCTTAGTAGCTTCCTTTCGCTAGTCTTAGTTAAGTGTCTTAGTTGCCCATCCTAGTGTTGGCGTAGATGCGGCGTTAAACACAACAAATGCGCTCTTTAGAGCGACATCTCCAAAAATGTTGATACCTAGATCGGAGCTGTCCTGCAGGCCACCAAAGCAGGTGGAGCTGTCGGTCTCGACAGGGCCATAATTCATATACTTGGCTGGAATAGTAATCTTTGCGGACCCAACACCAAACGTAAACGAGGGTAAGGTGGCACTGCAGCTGTACACGTAGCCACCGTACTTAGTGCTAATGGTAGCTCCAGTAATGTTGGCGTAGTAGGCTGTAACAATGCTAAGGGGTAGATACAGCAGAGTGGTGCCGGTGTCAGCGATGCCGACTAGGTTAGTAGACGTGAAGGTGGCCGAGCCAATGGCATATCCAGACGAAGTCCATCTCCAGTAGCCAGGGTAGGTGTCGACGTTAACGTAGGTGATGGAGCCGGTGTAGAGAGATGAGTCAATGTAGCCAAAGTTGTATGTTCCAGCTAAAATATTAGGTTAGTTTGTTTGTTTTAATTTTGCATTTGTATGTTATCTCCTCCTGTGCTAGACTTACGTGCTTTGTATTTAAGATCGGCAGTAAACAAGGGCATGTCAAGCGAACTGTTAGCCTCGTCGAGAAAGGTTGACACTGCATTAGGATACACCGAGTTTAGGGTGTTAAAGGCCAGTCCAAGGAGGCCGTCTACAGTGCTTTGCGACGTAAATGACGTTGACACGTTTTGGGCAACCTCAACACTTAGCTTTGGCACTGTGATGCCAGCAATAGTAACAGTGTCGGTGTAGACAACGCCACTAGAGGAGCTTGGGTTATCAACACTGCCATAGTTAATGTTCCAGTTGGATCCATCCTGGAGCTCGGCCGTAGAGCTCTTGTTGGGGTAGTAGAGCGTCTGGCCATTAACCTCGGCCGGATTGGTCTCGCTGCTAAAGACCCACATATCGGATGATCCGGTATCGAGATCGAGCTGCAGGACCTGCGGCGGCGTGCCAATGCTAACAGGGATGGTGTAAGCATCATCGTAGCTATTGGTAGGCGTGGTTGTAGAGTTGCCTTTGGAGCGCTTCTGGATAAGTCCGGTCCGGTCGACGGCTGCCTGCAGGTAGTCCGGGATAGGTTTGCCAAACTTGAGATACGTCTTGTAAATGGAGACGGCACCGTTAAACTTGTAGTTCTCGTTGCGCACCTGGACTAGCGAGGCCGTGCCGTCTTTCCCAGCGAGGGAGGCGTCGCCGATCCTCGTTGGAACGGCTGCAGCCAAGCTGGCCAAGCTAGCCAGGGTGGCGGCGGCTAGGGTGTGCGTGAAAGGTGTCATGGCTGGCTTTGATTGGAGTAACAAAGGCGGTGACGGTGGGCTCGGTTTGGAGGACTTGGGAGTTGAGGGTCTAGTGATTTGAAGCTTTGGATAAAGGATTAAGAAGCGAGAGCATCGCGCCCTTTAAGTACTAAGCCGTTGGCCTTTGGATACGAGGAGGCCATAGCAATATGAGGGCCGTCCAGATTATTGCGTAAAAGATTCAGCTAGGGAAGTCGGCACATGTCTGCCCATTGTAATTCCCCCCATACTGTTAGGGGATTACAAGTACTTGTATATGCCATTATAGGCAGCTGGCCCACAACGGGACTTTGGTATCTGTAATACGAGGACAGCAGAATGGTGGAGACCGGCGCTTTTGTTACTACCTTCCCTAAAACAAGGAAGCTTGGCCGGCAATGTTTAGCCGGCCTGTTTACTCGTGCGCTGATAGGAGGACAGTAACAATCCAATACGTAGATTGGAGACGTTGGTAGCAGTCTAGGCGCAGGTCGATGGCGGCCACAACGCTATAATGGGCACGTCCCTTGTATAGTGTAGGGACCTACCAAATCAGCATTAGGCAATCTAGGTCCAAGCAAAGCGTCAGCGTCCGGCTACCAATTATTAATACGACGTGTTCTCGTGTTAAGATAAGTAACCTTAACTGCCGGTAGGGATTAGCGCAAGCGACGAGACAACTAGCCACAAGGCTAAAGGGCCAATACCACGTTAAATTATAGATGATTCTCTATGCCTGCAGATGTCTTTAGCGTGCCGGCTTTTATATGAGCTAGATTGCACCAGGCATAACAAGATGTCCGTTATTGGGCTTTAAATTAAGGATAAAAGCTTGCAAGGTTTAAATGTAAAAGTTGTTTACTACATTACACTTGGTGGCTAAGAAGAAAGAACGGCTACATGTCAGCCTCTTTCGTTCGAAACTGTAAGAGACATCGTCCGTAAAAAGAAGACATACATTACCGAGAAACTCTGTATTGAAGTATTTGATTAGAGGACTGCTAACGAGATACGTCCCCGGCGGGAAGTACACGACGGCCGGGTAGATCGTGCTCGACCCGCAGTCAGGGCTGCAGCGTCCTCCGTCTGATACGGCGCGGTTGATGGCGGCGGTGTCGTCTGTAACGCCGTCGCCCTTAGTGCCGTAGTCTTTGACATTACGCCAGACCTATTAGATGATGGTTAATATATATGTGCTTTGTCTAGCTTTAGGATTATGCAACAAGACATCCTACCTGGTATCCCTTAGGTGCAAGAGGACTCGTGCCTAAGGAGCCCATGGCCACTATCCACTAGTTGGTCGCCCGCTTCGAGGCGGCTTGCTGGTCGTCGCCGTACGCCGACAAACGGCCCTCTGGCGTCTTGGCCGAAGGCGGCACATTGGTGTTATTGGTGCTGTGCGCATACTTTATGCGAATAGCCGCCGCCACCTCGCTGTGGTTTCCCAAGGGGATCTGCGGCGTGGCCTCGGCGAGGACCCGGGCGGCTTCGGCCAGCTTGGGCGAGATGGAATAGCTAGTGCTCTTTGTTGTGTTACTTGTGCTTGTAGTGCTAGTGCTGTTGTCGAGCTGCTAGCGGCGTCGCAGCAGCAAGGTACCATTGCTATTAAGAGAGGATACATTTAGGGCTAAAGCTAGGCTAGGCGGGGCGTTGTTAGGCCAGAACTTATACTTGTTAAAACGCGGGTTGTCGATACGCGCCTTGTTAAGCAGCCGTAGTGTAATAAACACCACTATTCCTTAGTAATAAACCGTAGTGTTGTCGAGGGTTTATGTAAGTAAAGAAGCCAAGGCCGTTAACTATACTATAACGGAAGTTGTCTAGTCGTCGTTCGTTGTGTCGTGCGTGTAAGTCTTCAGTATGTCATTAGGCAGCTGTAGCCTATTTAAATGAATGGTTAAATAAATACTTAGATTAATTGCTAAAGAGCTGTAAAAAGGAAAGCTATTTAAGTTTGTAGAGATTGTTGTCTTATATACATAAGTCCTTCCTCTATCTCTTCCTAGTTTAATGGATCGATGCTTTAAGCCTTTAATCTTAAATTAATAGATTAATGCTTTAAGTCTTTAATCCTTATCCTTATTCCTTATCTTTTATTGTTATATAACCTTTTTAGTTGTATATATAAAGGATTTGTATATACGCTTGTTTTATATATACGTATAATTTGTATGCTTGCGTAGCTTATATGCCTATATAGCTAGCGCTTACTCTTACTTTTTACCCTTTAAGACTACTTAGTCTTTATTTAAGCTACGTTTTAAGATTAGGTTATAACATTATCTCCCTCCTTTTATACTTTGTTTTTAAAGTAAGTTTTTCTTCCTTTTTTTTTTTTATCTTTTTTTACAATGTTTAACCGCGTGTTTAATAGTTGTATTACCTATTTGCACAAAACTAAACAGTGTAATTAATTGTTGTTAGCTGTTTCTTCTTACGCTATAAAAATGCTTAAGTGTAAACGCTATGCTTGTTACAACACTAACTATTAGGTTTCTTCCTTAAATTCTTCTTGTTATACTACGTACGTTTACAATAACTAAGGTAGTTGCAACGCTTTTAGTTATAGCAACGTTTAAGTTAAGCGTCTTATTAAAAACTTTTAAAATGCTAATAAAGAGTTAGCTTAGGCTAAGGAGGAGTCCCTAGCTACTTAGCAAAAAGTAATTTGTTTTTATTATTAACAAAAGCTTTAGTTTAAAAGGGTAGCTTATATACTTAAGCGTAGTTTTAAGTCTTTTAAAGAGCTAAATAAGTTAAAGCGCTAAGAGCGTAAGGTTGCTACTATAGCTAAGGCTGCTACGCTTACTATTGTTTTAGTGCCTTTTAAGGTCGATTAGGATGCCTTATTAGCGTTTAATTTTTTTTTTAGTATGAATTTTAATGTAGTAGGTGTAAGTGTTAGTAAAAGTCTTACAGTTTACTTTAAGCGTGTGTTAAGTGTTTTATAAGTTCCTATATGTTTTTAGCGTTTAAGTAGTCTTTTTATTTAACTAGGTATTTTACCTTTTTATTAACTTGTCTTTGTTTAAGAATTCTTTTTACTTTATATTCTTTAGTGTTGTTTACTTTATATAATGTTTTTAATTTAGTTTTTAAGTATGCTAGTTTTAATAGTAACAAATAAAATACTAGGTGTATCCTTGTATTTGTTAGTAGTACTAGTTTATAGCTAACGTTTAAAATCTTCCTTTTAATTTTAAATAGTTTAACTTTTTTATAGTTTAATTTTTCGTTTAGTTGTTTTATTTTAATGTTTTTTTTAAGTAGATAAACTTTATCTCCTTCCTTTAAGGTTGGTCCTTTAATCCTTAATTTGTTTATGTAATAAGTTATTCTTTTTTATACAAATTTTAGGTCTTCTTTAATTTTCTTTTAAATTTAGTAAATTTCGTTTACGTGTTGTCCTACTATTAGTGCATTTATTCCTTTAATTAAATTCTTATATGCTTTTAGCTTATAGCTATAGTTTGTATAAAATAGTAACGTCTTTGTTGTACTAGTATTTGCGCTATTATAAGCGAATTATACTAAGGGTAGTAACTATACCTAGTTGTTTTATTTATAGTTAACGTAGCATTTTAAGTATTGTTTTAGTATTTAATTAAGTCTTTTCGTTTATCCGTTTGTTTGTAAATAATATACTATTAATAGTTTATATTTTGTTTTAAGTTGTATTATAAGTAATTTTTAAAAGTGTAAGGTAAAAAGCTTGTCTTTGTCTAACACTAGTTTATCTAATAAACTATAGTTGCTAATAATAATTTATAGGAATGTATACGTAAGTTCTTTTACGTTACTTACTTCTTTATATAGGATAAAGTATGTGTACTTTGTAAGTTTGTCTACTATAACAAGTATGCTGTTATAAAAGGTCCTAGTTAAAGGTTTTTATAACTTTAATAATTTAACAATAAAGTTTAAGCTAATAAATCCTTATACTTATATTAAAATTAATAGTAGTTTTAATA
>JANSMH010000166.1:0-58355 GCA_029299595.1 Grosmannia serpens
AACAAAAACAAAGAACTTTCCTCCCATCCTTTAGCCCCAAACACAAGACAACAAGACACGCCGCCCGCCCCCCCCCCCCCCCTATCCTCCTCACCGGGCCCCCCCCCGGGGTGTTCCCCCCCCCCCCCCCCCCCCCTCCTCCTCCGTGGTGGCTGCATCTCTGTATCTGGCGCACGCAATTTTACCACTGAAAGCGGATGCTCAGCCCCCTATTGAGCTGGATCGGACCACCCTTGCCTCATCCAGAGCAAGCCCATCCACACATGCACCCCATACGAAGGGCATGTAATTTCACGTAGTCCTCCCGGAGGGGATCTCCAACACACGATGCCCCTTTGCGCCTAGAGCTCTTGTCGGAGCACCACTTTTGCTCCATCCCTCGATGATGTGGTCATGCTTTGCTTCTGCATTGGCAGCAGTGTCATGCGAAGCGCTTTTTTTCTCTCTCTCTCTTGGACGAGACCTTGGCCTTCCGCTTTCCTTTCGCAGACTGCGGCATTAGACGTAAAAGCCCATAGGCCCTTGGTTTTCGATTCGTTTCTTTTTCCCCCTCGCTCTCTCTCTTTTATTCGCTTCTTCTACTGCCAGCGTGACCCTTGTTTGGCGGACCCAGACCCATTTCTGCACAACCACTGCAGGTCGGTATTGCCATGCCAGTCAAACTTGGCAGGACAGGACAGCCACTTCTGCCGAAACAGAGACACATCACAACTTCCGCTGATGTGTCCAGCAAGGATTATGCAGGGCGAAAGAAGCTGGAAACGGGGGCGCGCCGGAGTCCGGCGGCTGCCTGTCGAAAAAAGAAAGGGAGCGTGTAAATAGGAAACCCGTTCTTATGCAGAGGATCACGTAAGATTCGTTACAGGAGCGCGTCCGTCCCCGTTTATTGTCTGCCCGTACAAGTACGGAGTGGTCTGGAGGAAGGTCGTGCGGAGATTCGCTGCCAGCTCGCGCTTCTTCGTATCTTGCATCTTACATAGTACGAGTAGTATCTTGGGAGCTTGCTTTCTGACGAATCGCCTCCGGCACTCTGACCGCCTTTGTCTGCCTGCTAAGCCGCCCGCCTCCGGCACGGCAGAATTGCAGCTGCTCGCAGCTGCTGCGCGCCCCTTCTTCGCCTCACCGCATCCAACGCGTTAGGCCGCTTTGGCAGCGCTGCAGGCCCGGCATCACGACGCTCCCACCACTGGCCGCCCTGCTTTCTGGGGGTGCGCTCTGCAGTCTCCTCCAGTCTCCGGCTCCGTCTCCGTCTCCTCTCGTCCCTCGCCAGCACAGCAGTGACGACAACACCGCCCATCCGCCCGCGTCGTTGCCTTGCCGTCCTTCTTTTCGCGGAAATTTCTCAGCCTGTCGTTCCCTGATCGAATTGGCCTCTCTCGTTTTTTCGTCGTCCCGCGCCAAGCCGACCTCGTTGGCTTCGCCATCGACCGGTACCACGACGTCTCCTGCTCCGCCGCGCCGGCCGTCGCCTGCAACAACGATCGGGCCCTCTGCTGGGACGTAAATGCGCCGCAAGAGGTCTGCCACCACCATCCGGCAGCAATGCTACCCTGCCTGTCCCCACAAACCAAACCCCCTTCTTTCCAGCTTGGTACGGAATCCGTCTGTTTGCCCAATCCTGACCGGCCCACCATCCCTCCCAGACCCCTTCGCGAGCACTCGTACAGAGCCGCACCCGTCCGAGCAGCCACTGCTGCTACTCATGCTGCCGCCGCAGCCACCATCAACTCGCCCTCGCCGTCCTCCTCCTCTGCCATGACATCGCCCTCGTCACCCGGCCCAGGTGGCGGAGCTGCCACATCTCTCTTGGAACAGACCATATCGCTGCTGGGCTCGGCTGCCTCATACATGCGCCTACCGGCCATCGCCTCGACGGTATGCACCTCTCCACACCCTCTTTCCTCTCCCCCCCCCCTTCCCTCTCTGTCTTCTCTTGCTGGGCTCCGCCCCTGTGTCATGCCGCGCGCAGTTGTGCACCGCCAATGGCACCTCTCTCGGCCTGTCAAGCAGGCTTCCCTCTGCCTTGCGCCTCGCCTGGCCGCTCTTCTGGCCTCTACCCCCCCCTCCATCTTCTTCGGATAAGATCACACCCCTGGCTGACCGCTTCTCCCAACCTGCTTTGCTGTCAATAGGGCGCTGCCGCTGTCCTGACCTCCCTGCTCTATTTCAAGCAAAAGTGAGTGCCGTACATCCTCGGCTCAGCCTTGCCACGTGGGCTGTTCTTTTTTGGGGAATTTTTTTTTCAATTGATTTTAAACAACATTAATTCCCGTTGCTGACATGCTTCCAGAGCTCTCATCTACCCATCACACGTCCCCGGAAATGCCCGCACCGACGTTCCCAGGCCAGACCAGTTTGGCCTCACCGACTTCGAGGAGCTGGTCATCCCGACGGACGATGGCGAGAAGCTGGCCGCCTTCTACATCCGCGGCCCGCGCGGCGGAAAACACGCCAAGGTGACCGTGATCATGTTCCACGGCAACGCGGGCAACATCGGCCACCGGCTGCCCATTGCGCGCATGCTGCGCCACATGGTCGGCTGCAACATCCTCATGCTCGAGTACCGCGGCTACGGCAGCTCCACGGGCGAACCGGGCGAGACGGGACTGGTTCTCGACGCCCAGACCGCCATCGACTACCTGCGCGACCGCGCCGAGACCTGCGCACATCGCTACATTGTCTACGGCCAGAGCCTCGGCGGCGCCGTGGCCGTCCGCCTCGTCGCCGACAACCAGCTGCACGGCGACATTGCCGGCCTCGTCCTCGAAAACACCTTTCTCAGCATGCGCAAGCTCATCCCCCAGATCCTCCCGCCCGCCCGCTACCTCACCCTGCTCTGCCACCAGGTGTGGCCCAGCGACGCCGTCATCCCCACCATCACAAAGGTCCCCATCCTCTTCCTCAGCGGCCAGAAGGACGAGATCGTGCCGCCCGCCCACATGCGCCAGCTCTACGACCTCTCCGCCGCCCCCAACAAGATCTGGAAGCCCCTGCCGCTCGGCGACCACAACGCGAGCGTGTTCGAGGACGGCTACTTTGAGGCCATTGCCGACTTTATCGCCTCCGCCACCGACGAGGGCCCGCCGGAGAAGCCGCGGATGTTATGAGAATGGAACGACAGCTCTGGGCTGTGATGTTGTATACCTGGCCGGCCGGCTTTATTCATTACTCGTTTCCTGGTTTTCGTTTGAAATTGATTTTATGCACGGCGTCTTCATTGGTTTTCAGAGCATTTTTTTTGTTGTCGAGATAGAGGCCACTCAGCCTATACTGTGGAATTAGGATAGGAAAAAAGAAAGTCACAGAACCCTGGCAGTCTCAGCGTGAACGGGCGTTGAGACTACTATGGGAGGTATACATTGTCTACTGAAACTATCTTACATACCGGATATGCTCTCCGCTATCAGTAGACATAAATGCCTGTCTCGGTGTTGTATCCCTTAAAAGCATACTATATACGTTTAAAGAAAAGTGCCTATCAGACCCTTACAAGCATCTTGCAGCAGGTGAGATGGACGAAAATATGTGTCGAAGTCTACGGATCCGAGATGCCAATCGGCAGAACGCAGCCAGAATGGCAACCGACGCCAAGCGTTTGTCCAGAGACGGAAAAGCAGTAGCTTGGTATGCTGGCGGAAACAAACACATTTCGTGGGAGTTGTGGGTGATCCAATTCTTCTCGTCGTCCATTCCATAGCCGTGGCTAAAGATGGCTGATGATTTCTTCTGATCCGATAATAAACCAATGTCCACTTTTGTGAGGAGTGGCGTGCCTTCCGATATATGAAACCAGTCCTGATCAGTCAAGACGCATCTTGCCTCAAGATTGACCATGCGCGGCCTTCAGAAAATCCAGCGCATGTGTGCACATTGCAATGGCTGCGCCGGAACGTCCAAATGCAGAGCTTTTTGGCCACACCGCAGAAGTTGAAAGCATCATACGATACAGACAATAGGTATTTGCCAACGGTGAGTCCAGATTTTTGTCGCCAGATAGAATATGTGCATGGCCCGCAGCCACGTCCCATATGTAAATAGTGCCATCATCAGATGCCGACGCCAAGAACCTACCATCTGGCGAGAAAGCTATCGCTGCAACGGCCTGGCCATAGCCCTGCAAGGTCTGTATACAAGCTCCTGTTGCTACGCACCAGATGCGTATAATATTGTCCCTGGATGCCGACGCCAAGTGTTTGCCGTCCAGGGAAAAAGCCACCGACCCAACGAGAGACGGATGTCCGGATAGTGTATGTGTACAGGTCCATGTAGCCACATCCCAGACACGAATTGTGTGGTCCCGTGAAGCCGACGCCAAGTGTTTACCATCCGGGGAAAATGCTACCGACGTAGCGAAAGACGTATGTCCGTATAGTGTTTGTGTACAGGTCGTTGTCGCTATATCCCAGATACAGACTGTATGGTCCAGAGATGCCGATGCCAGATACTTGCGGTCCCGCGAAAAGACTACCAACACAACATATTTATTATGTATCGACTGCATGAAAGGAATCGAAATACTGCTTCATATTTGTTTGCAATCGATTGAATTATGACGTATTCGATTCAAAGAACTGGCCCACAATGGCGTAGAATGGGCGGAACAAGAGAGCTGACCTGTAATCTAGGCGGGAGGCCGTCCGTATGGTCTCTAATAAATCTCTCTGTGTCCGAATGCAGCCTACCAGGCCCTGTCCTGGTTGTTGTCGCAAGCCTGATTGAGTTATTGGCAGTTCAGAGGGCACTGGCTGAGTTCTAGTCATACGGAACGGCCCATACTGTCTGTTTAGAATGAGACCTGGCAATCTTTCCCTTGGCGAACGTGGTTGGTTTTCCCCGGCTGCACGCATGTAGATGGCCCTGGTCTGACGAACACTTCGAGTTTACGCATTGCCTTTATCCCTTTTGGTAGTTGCCAACGAGGACCCAGAGCCTCGAGCCAGGAAAGATGTTTTCGCTTGAGGAGCTGTTGGGCGCTGCCTCCATCTGGCAAGGCCTCTGGATCGGCGCTTTCGGCTTCAAAGACGGAGTCAAGGATATGGTCAATACATTACACACAGAAATAACAAAGTGCGGAGAGTGGGTGGGAGGTTGGCGCAGCGATGTTGTCGACAAGGTCTGCCGGTGTATCTAGTTCGTGGATATTGCGGTGAGGCATGCTTGAGAGCAACTCGAGTGATCTGGAGAAGACTTTGTGGCGTTCGTATTTGAGACCTGCTTCGAATATCTGGTTGACGGCCTGGTCCAGAAGATACTCCTTTGCAGACTGATGCACAAAGTACAAGATCTCGTTTTGGAGAGAGACAAAGGAGCCACACGATTTGCCAATTTCTTTGAGCATCTTGAGGTTGTACTGCTCAAGGACAGCACCAAGTTCCACCAAGGTAAGAGGCCGATATGCCATCAAGAGAGTGGCAAGAGTCTTGTTGCAGAGATGTGAACTCGGACGCATGTTGATCGGTTCCAGCATTCCCTCATACAGAGTATCGAGACCAGCTGGGAACTTGTACAGTGTGTCCAATGCATTCCAGCTGAGCACGTTGAAATCCCCAGCTGTTGGCATACCAAAGACACCCAGAGGAAGGTTCCGTTGGCGTTGGAAGTCAGACAGGTTTCAACGGCATGTCTCGTCTCACAATCATAGCCCTTTTTCTCTCCCAGTTCATTTGACCTTGTGGTGAATGTAGGCCCCAACCGCGGCAGAGACCGAGGCATCATTTGGTTCAAGGCACAGCTGATGTTTGGTATTGTATAGCCCTCCCTCGATCTGTGGCCAATTCCGGCTGGACACAATCCATTTTTCCCGAGATGAAGTACCTTTGCGAGATATGAAGCCAAGTAGCCATGGCAAATCAACGACGCACTCATCGAGAGCGTCGATGACAATAAAAACATTGGATGCGTCGGGATCGTGCAGAATGTCGTTGACGATGCTCTCCATAGCTTCCTTTGCATTGACGTCTATGAAAAGCTGCTCGCCCGCAATCGTATACCGATTCGTAACGTGCTGGAGAGTCTGATGCCGGCTGACAATCATAAATATCCGACTTCGTAACATAGCTGTGGCGCTATTTATATGCATATCTGTGGCCTGGAAGAAGAAATAGGACACTATGCTGTCTTTGTACCTTTCCAATTCGTTGATGAGGCCACAAAGCAGCATAGTTTTGCCCTTTCCCGGAACCCCCCTGATTTAAGGGCAGTCTTTTCTCTGCAGGGTCGTGCCAGCTCTGAAATTCATCGTTGGTTAGGATCCACTAGAGTGCCTCATACAACAGCTCTCCTTTGGCTGTCTTGATCTGTTTTTTGTCAAGTTCAGGGTTCGTGACATAGAGGGCCTTCAGGCAGTGATCTTCGGGCTCAGACCGTCAGCCGAGTAGTTGTTTCCGACGTGGACCATGGCACTTCCACCAGCATTGATGCTCTCGACCCCATTAGGCGCCATTTTCGTGGTAGAATTTTTGTCGCACGTTTTGCCAATGGCTTTGCATCTAGCACGTGTATGTATCTAGTTATTGAAATGACATGTTTAAATAACAATGTCTCTTTCTGAAAGAGCGAAAGAGGGACCCGCAAACACCAGCGGATGCGACTGGTAAGAAAAGAAGGGAATATAAGCTGCGTCGTATTTGTGCAGTGCTCACCAATCATACGGCAGAAGACTGTGGAAGGCAGTGTAGGGGTGTAAGACCAACCATAGGGGGCTTACCGAGGCGATCTTATCTTTCAGCTACCGTCTAACCGGTCAATATGGTCTCTGCTCGATTTGAACAGGCATTATCTTGAGCAGGTCCTGATAATAGGGTTCATAACAGGTCACGGAAATGTTGCAGATTGACACAAAGCTGATCCGCTTGTTTCTCTGTCTAATCAGAAACGTCCTGTGCTGTCCTCTGTGCCCGTCTCTTCTCAGATCGAAAAATCCTTGATCTCGCGCACCAGCTCACGCTCCCTGAGCTCTTCCTCGTCCAGCAGGCCCAGAGCCTCGCGACGGGTCGGGGCGCTGGCCCGGAAAAAGGGCACCTCGGCCAGCGACGTGACGCGCGTGCCGTGGCGTGGATAGCGGCCGCCATAGTCCCAACTGGCGTTGTGGATGGTGATGCGGTTGTCCCACAGCGCGCTCGTGCCGGGCGTCCACTTGAAGCGGACCTGCTGGTCCACGTTGCCCTCGTACACACTGAAGAGGTAGCCGAGGATGAGGTCACTCTCGGCCTTGTCGAGGCCGACGATGCGCGCCGTCATCGCCCGGTTGACCCAGAGGGCCTTCCAGCCGGTGGCCGGGTGCACGCGCACGAGGGGGTGCTCGCGCTCAATGTACTGCGGGCCCAACTCGGGGTGGTCGCGGTCCAGGTACGTGTGTGCCGACCGGTATATGGCCGTACGGCCGTCGATAAAGGCGCGGAAGGCCGGCGACAGCTTCTCATACGCCCCGTACCCGCTGGCCCACAGCGTGTCGCCGCCCACCGGCGGCACCGTGTCGTTGTGCAGGTGCGTGATGCCCGCGGGCTGGTGCTCGTGCACGAGGTCCGTGTGCCAGCGCGAGGCGCCGCCCGGCGAGCGGAAGTTGGCCGAGCGCTCCGTGGCCTGCAGCGCCGGCCACATGACCGACACGCCCGGCAGGCCCGGCACCTGGGGAACTTGAGGCTGAAGATGTTAGAAGAGACGACACCAACAAAAGACGAGACAGGGGCAGACCTACATGCACCTCGATCTGGCCATAGTGCTCGCCCAGCTTCTTCTGGTCCTGCGGCGACAGGTCCTGGTTGCGGAAGAAGACGACGCTGCGCTCGGCGATCAGGAGAGCCAGCTCGTCGCGCTGCTCGTCCGTCAGGTCTTTCAGCTGCAGGCCCTCGATCTCCGTCCCAATGTATGCCGTCAGATCCGTCACCTTGGTGGCCGCCCCTAGCAGGTGCTTCTTGGTCTTGTCGGCACGGGCGCCGGCATCCACATAGGGGAAGTCCTTGTTGCGGATCTTGTAGCCGTCATCGAGATACAGCGGCCGTGCCGGCCGGTATGGGTAGCCATTGGACAGGTCGATGCCGGCCTTGGTCAGCCGCTCCAGGGCCGGCTTGGGCAGGCCGAGGCTGTCCTTCCGCGGCTGTGCAACGTCCACAATGGACGGGTCGATGGCAGAAGGTGCCATCTTGTGGAGGGGAGAGTCAAGAGAGATACGGGAAACGCTCTGGGAAATTTTAGAGGACAGGCCAACAGGGAATGACAACGGCAGTCGAAAGCACTCTGCCTATCAAACACACAGACAAAACGATTCCGTTGCGAAAGACTGGGGTTATTTGTGTCCAATGCCGCGACATACCCATTTTATACGCCAGCTGTTGGGCGGTATCCGTAAGCAAGCAGCCAACAGCCGGTTCTCCTCTGCTCCATCGCCCCGAAGGCCGGAGACGATGCCGTCAGGTTTGTTTGGTTGGAGGAGGGTTGGCTGCGCTTCTCGCCTATGAACATACGACCCGTATCTGTTCCCCCTCTCTTTGACCGGCCGCTTCGAATACGACATCTGAATGAGAATGGCTGGACCAGCCAGAATTCTTGTTGCTGCGAAACAATATGCATCACATATGACGCCAACCTGCGTGGAGCCGAAGCCAGCGGCCGCGGCTAGGCCCAGGCGTATTGTCGATCTGCCCCCCCTTCAGCGAGTGAGGAGAAGGCAGATTCGAATTTGTCGACGTGTGCAAATGACAAACTCGATATTGGAGCTATCAAACGAGAGCTTCTGTATCCGATACGGTTCCTTGGCCACAGAATCGCGAGGCGGCACTGCCGGAGCACCGGCCTTATCTGCCTGTCGTCATCAACTGGCCGGTGGCGCAATATGCGGGCACCGATTGTGTGCTCGAGCCGGCCTACCGCAAGATACGACCTGTACGGAGTACACGGCACCGCGCCGTTTTTAGCAGCGGTCACCTGGACTCTTTCGGATGTGTAGATTGATAAGCATAGATAGTCACGTAATTTTCTGGTGTTGCAAGGGCAGCCGATAGCCATGCAGAGAGCATGTCGTCAAGTGCACGTATATCACCATTCCCGCCCTCGCGCACGTACTTTCGAGCACACCAATCGCAGGGTTTCAGACCTCCGAGACAGCTGAGCACGCAACAGTTGTAGATACCACCCTGTTTCTACTTTGGTGGCACATGATGGCCAACATCCATGGGATCGTCCGTATGTACACGCATCGTAGAACGCGGGAAGTGATCATGGCGAGTTTCTTTCCCGTTCTTATTCTCGTCTTTGTTTTCGACTTTGTTTTTGCCCAAGTATTGGATTTCTCGTTGCATTCGGAGTGCTGTCGGAGGCTTCGGATAGAACAACAATCAGGGGCAACAAACGACGGAAACAGAAGCCTGAAGCGACCTCAGGAAGAGAAGAGAGGAAAGCCGCCGGCCGGTATCCTTCTCATAATTTGGAACATCATAAACACAACAGCAATATGGCGCCTTGGTTCTGGCCTTTTCGGAGAAAATCGGCGGAGGAGTTTGGATACCAATATCAGCCACTTTTGGCAGCAACTGGACCGGCATCGGCCGTTCTTTCCTCTTCAGCACAAAGAGGTGTGGATGACCCAGACCGCAAGAATGCTTACAAATCAACGATTGGCGGTGTCACAGAAGGCGGCCAACGATTCGCATCGTCAACTGTGTCTGGCACCGCCGACCTCATCCTGCAGAGTCCCAAGAGGACATGGCGGTCCAACCTGTGGGACACGCTGGACAAGAGCCCGGAGGAGCGGCGGTTCCTATTCAAGCTGGACACCGTGGTGCTGACGTTTGCCTCGCTGGGCTACTTTATCAAGAATCTGGACCAGGTCAACATCAACAATGCGTACGTGTCGGGCATGAAGGACGACCTGGGCCTCTATGGAAACCAGCTCAACTACATGATCACCAGCTGGACCGTGGGCTACGTCATCGGCGAGGTTCCGAGGTGAGAAGCCGCCTGGCTGCGTCCGTTTGTATTGTTGCCCGTGTGTCGAACGCATCCTGACGGGAAGACTGCAGCAATCTGATCCTGACACGGGTGCGGCCGTCGATCTGGATCCCGGCCTGTGAAGTGACCTGGTCGCTGCTGACGGCGGTGACGTTCCGGGTCACCAGCGCCGAACAGCTGTACGTGCTGCGCTTCCTCATCTGCCTCGCCGAGAGCAGCTTCTATCCGGGCATGCAGTACGTCATCGGCTCGTGGTACCGTAGCGACGAGCTGGCCAAGCGCTCATGCATCTTCCATGCGGCCGGCGCCATCGGCTCCATATGCTCTGGCTACCTCATGGCCGGCGTGCACGAGCACCTGGGCGGCGACGGCGGCGGCACCGGCCACGGACTCCGGAGCTGGCAGTGGCTGTTTGTGGCCGACACGTGCATCTCGCTGCCCATCGCCCTGGCCGGCTTCTTCCTGCTGCCCGACGTGCCCGAGATCACGCGCGCGTGGTACTTTGACGCCGGCGAGGTCGCCATGGCCCGCCGCCGCGTCGCGCTTGAGGGCCGGGCCGGCCGCGGCGTCCTGTCGCGCGCCAAGTTCCGCCGTATATTTTCGGGCTGGCACGTCTACGCGCTGACGGCACTCTACGTCTGCTTCAACAACGGCTCCGGCTTTGGCGGCCAGCCCGCCTTCCAGCTGTGGCTCCAGAGCGCCGGCTACGGCGTCTCGGCCGTCAACGTCTACCCGACCCTAACGTCGGTCGTGCAGGTCCTCATGACCTTTGCCTACGCCTGGACCTCGGACGCGCTGCTGCGCGGCGCCCGCTGGCCGCCAATCCTCTTCGCCGGCTGCGTCAACATTGCCATCTACGGCAGCCTCGCCGTCTGGGACATTCCCGTCGCCTGGAAGTGGACCTGCTTCCTGCTCACCGGCTGCGGCGCCGGCATCTCCGGCCTGACCTATGCCTGGGCCCACGAGATCTGCCGCGGCGACAACGAGGAGCGCGCCCTGGTGACCGGCTCCATGAACGAGATGGCATACGTGTTCCAGGCCTGGCTGCCGCTGCTGGTCTGGCAGCAGGTCGACGCGCCCTACTACCGAAAGGGCTTCGTCTCCAACGTCATCCTCAGCGTGCTCCTGATCGCGACGACATTCCTGATCCGGCACCTGCACCTGAAGGAGACCCGGCAGAAGAGGCTGATGGAGGATGGCGGAGGTGACAGTGAGCCAGTCCAATTCGTCGTGTAGCCGGAGTTGTTTCTCGGCCTCTGCTTTTCGGGTTTCGTCTCTGACGTTTGCCACGCTTTTTTCAGTCTTACAACGGTAGACAGCGAGCCATAAGCATAACTGCGAATAGATTTTTCTTTCCGGCTTTTATCACTGGTCGGGTGGCAGTGTTTTCCCCGACATCTCATAGACGGAAAACATCCGCCATATGCAGCGAGTTGAGACACAGGCAACGTATGATCAACTAACATCTTACATCCGGATTGCTGACGTTCGGCCGCCACCTATTTCGGGGGCCAGGTATCACATCCTTGGCTGGGCGAACCTCTGGTATTTGGACCCAAAGGAGCATCGATGCACCTTTCCCAGCAAGCATTCCTTCCGCGATACCTCCAATTTTAGTCATGGGTTGCATTGGATTATGGCACCGCCACTTTGGCCTCTCCGAGTTATGCAACATGCCCATTGCAAGGCTGAACCTGGATAAGGCTGGGCTTGGAGAGGGAGAATGATCGCATATATATTCTCCGATGGTCCATGACGGTAGAATTCGTAGGATGAGTTGGTGGCGTTCAAGAGCAATGAACATTTTCTCGCTGACCGGCTTGCACCACAGCCCCTAATCACACTCGTTATTTTGCGCTCCAAATGGCCGACAATACGAGGCCAAGCACTTCATTTCGCTACACCACCATTGGCGAGGATGACAGCCGGTGCGCATCAAAGTCTCCCGATGGCTTCTGGACACCATGGACAAGCTTTGGATGGTATTTTGAATGTTTTTGCGTTATGGGAAGCGTCTCGTGCATTGTGGCAATCAGCGTGATTCTGTTCGAGATGGACAATCAGGCTGCGCAGAGCTGGACCTTTCGCTTCTCCATCAACTCGACAATTGCCGCCCTAGCCACGGCATTCAAGGTGGCCGTGGCTGCCGTGTTGGCGTCTTGTCTGAGCCAGATGAAGTGGCTGCACTTCAAGACGTCCACACGGCAGCTGCACGACCTGGATCTCTTCGATGCAGCCAGTCGGGGCGGTCCTTGGGGTGCGGCTGTCATCCTGTGGTATTCCCTAAGGCGTTGGTATAGCTTTACGGCTGCGGTCGCTGCCTTGACGACGATCCTGGTTCTGCCGACGAGCTTTGCCGCTCAGCAGTTGGTCGGGGCGGATGTGCGCAGCATCATCGTAGGCCATGACGCCACGTTTCCCGTCAGTCTCATCTACAACGGCGGGACACTGACCGATGCGGCCCATGGCACCATATTCTACCCCCAAGGTGTGAGCTGCCCGTTGCTATCATGTGCGCATGGCCCACGCTAACCAATGCCCGTTGGTGCTAAACAGCTTCAACGGCCGATGTCAAGATGCAGGGGGCAATCTACAACGGCATTTTCAACATCAGCACAGCACCCGTCTATGCGTGTCCATCAACATGCACGTGGGGTACTCAACCTCAGTACACACTGGGATTTTCCAGCAGCTGCACGAATGTCACCGATACAATGGTAGTGAGCGCCGTGCACAACGGCTACTCTGTGATGACCCCGAACAATATATCCATCAATGCAACCTATTCCGAGACGGACTACCAGGCGGTGATCAATGTTCAAGCCGTTGATCTGACCAATAATGGCGACACAATGCCGGCCGAGTTTGTGCGCATCGGAATTCTCAAATCGCCCGTTCTGGATGCCCTTAACAATATTATTGAACCGAATTCGCTGCAAGGTTTTGAGTGCACGGTGGCTTTCGCAGGATACACTTATTCGAATGCTTCCGCAAATGGCACGCAGTTTATTATTGGCGAGTCGAAAATGACACCGCTTGTAGATGGCCAGGTCACATCGGAAAACAGTATGGTTGTCTTCAACCAGACTGGCCTGCCGACGATGAAGGTCAGAGTGCCTGATGTGGGCGCCATAGCGCAGTTCTTCACCTCCGACCGCTTTAGTGGTGCTGTTTACGACGGGGAAGGCGTTCCTAGCAGCCCGCGGGGCGTTGGTGTCGCATTGTTGAACGCCGACATCGGGACATCATTCAATGCAATGGCTGATAGCATGACCGCCCAGCTACGACAGAGCACGGACTCCAGCCTTGCTCAAGGAATGGTAGTGAACCAGGTCATATTTGTTCGTGTTTACTGGTACTACCTGGCTCTGCCCTTGACAGTTCAACTGCTCTCCTTGGGACTCCTTATCCGAACCTGGTATCGAAATAGAAAGAGTCAGGTGACGCTCTGGAAAGACTCTACAGTGGCGGTCCTGTACCACAACGTTGTCGGTGATGGCTCTTCAGAGGTAATTCACACTGACGTCAAGAGCATAGAACAGCTAAAGAGCTTGACTAGGCTGGCGACGGCTAGACTGCATTGACCTACATGCTGTGAAGCGAGAGCTGAATGATGGATGCGGTGCTTTTATGTGTGGTTGTGTAATGTCTAATTGTGCTGATAATGAAAAGGGGCAAAGGCTTAATATCGAAAAGCAACATAAATCTCAAATGTTAATATTTATCCTACTACTGTGAATTATTTGATTACGTACAAGTTAGAGTCTAATGTGCGGCTACAATAGAGACAGTAAATGCATAAAAACAGCGTTGGAGCCGAGGAGAAACCCAAACTTTCAAAAGTTATTTCAAGCGGCCAGAACAATGAAGCATAACGCCTACTTGAACACTGATAATAGCGGCTGTCTTGGGGCGGGTTGCTTTACTCCGTACGGTACGAGAACGGAGTAACTCGTATCTTAGCTTTATCGCACTGACAGCAGCTGTTGATTGGCCAATGTAAAAAATCGTACATTAGCTCTATGAATAGGGAAGGCACGGACCAAGCGACTGCCAGGCCCCACCTGCTGTTCCTTGCCCATGTGGAGTGGGACGACGGATGTCGCAAAAACGGCAGGGGAAGGACAAGCTGAGCTGCTGCTTGGCCAACGAGGTATCGGAGCTTCCCCTTTCCCCATTTCCTCTTACGAGTACTTCTGGCAGCTCTCTGAGCAAGTTTCGTGTTTTTTTTCTTCCCTTCTCCCCTTCTCCCCTCCATCCCTTCTTCATCACCGTCTCGCGATTGTCGTGCTCATTTCTATCTCAAAAACACTACACAAGACAACGGTATCACCAAAAAAACACAAAACAAGGATCAACATGAGCGACACGTCAGTTGAGACACCGGCTGCAGAGGTGAAGCCAGTCGAGGAGCCCAAGGTTGCCCCTGCTCCCACCGAGGCCGTTGTCGAAGAGACACCTGAGACGGCCGTTGAGACCGCTGTCGAATGTGCAGCAGAACCTGCTGCTGTCACCGAAGAAGCCCCGGCCGTTGTCGAAGCTGCCCCGGTTGCTGCAACGGAAGAAGAAAAGCCTGTCGAGGCCACACCTGGGGAGGAGGCCAAGCCTGTCGACGTGGCCAAGCCCGTGGAGGAGGTCGAGCCTGCAGAGGCCAAGCCCGCAGAGGCCGTCCCGGTCGCTGAAGCTGCCCCGGCTGTCCCCGCTGCTGAAGCTGCCCCGGCTGTTGTGACACCGGCTGCTGTGGCCCCGACTGTTGCTGAGGCCCCGGTTGTCGCTGCGGCCCCGACCCCCCCCCCAGAAGAACTAAAGAGCACGCCCATTCAGGCTTTGTGGGCCGCCGCTCGGGAGAATGGGCACCCCGAAATCTGGGGCGTCACCCTGGCGGATCCCGACACCCATGTGCCCAGCCAGATCGTCTTCCAAAAGTACCTCAACGCCAACGATGGCCACCTCGACAAGGCCAAGGACCAGCTGGTCAAGACGCTCCAGTGGCGAGCCAAGACCAAGCCGTTGGAGCTGCTGAAGCAAGAGTTTGACAGCGCCAAGTTTTCCAACCTCGGCTATGTCACCAGCTACACGGCCGGCGAGACCTACGATCCCGCCGTGCCCGAGTCCAAGGAGGTCTTTACATGGAATGTCTACGGCAACGTCGGCAGTATGGAAAAGACATTTGGTAACCTGCAAGAGTGAGTCCATATTAGTGCCGTCTTCCCCCCCACCTTTTTCCTCAGCAACGTCTGACATTCCAGGTTCATCAACTGGCGTGTGGCCCTGATGGAGCTCGCACTGCAAGACCTGTCGCTGTCCACTGCAACCAAGAGCATCACCGCCGAATACGACCCATACAAGATCCTCCAGGTCCACGACTACAAGTCCGTTAGCTTTCTGCGCCAGTCTCCCCTGGTCAAGGCCGCCAGCACGGAAACCATCAAGGTCTTTGCCCTGAGCTACCCCGAGCTGCTGAAGGAAAAGTTCTTTGTCAACGTGCCCGCTATCATGGGCTTCGTCTACTCGTTTATGAAACTGTTTGTAGCCGCCAAGACCATCAAGAAGTTCCACCCCATGTCCAACGGTTCTGGCCTGGCGAACGAGCTGGGCACCAGCCAGATCCAGGATCTGGGCAAGCGGCTGCCTAATGAGTACGGAGGCAGCGCTGGCGAGCTCAAGACGCTAGGCAAGGAGACAGCACTCAAAGCTGCTCCTCCCGCTACAGAAGAGCCAAAGGTTGAGGCCACGGCTGAGGTCAAGGCAGAGGCCAAGGCAGTGGCCAAGGCAGAGGCCAAGGCAGCGGCCAAGGCAGAGGCCAAGGCAGCGGTCAAGGCCGAGTGAAAAGAAGGAAACGTTGGTGACCTTTCGTGGTCAATATCGATCAGCCACGGCCGAAACAGGCGATCGAGGACGCAAGAGTTCTGATGCGTTGCTTTATGTTTTTTGTCCTTGCTTTTGCTCACTATATCCTTGCTGTTTCTTTCATTTTTTGAGGCGGAGTGCCCGTAATACATAGAGAGATCCCCTGTGTGGAAGTCGCTGTCACGTCCGTTACGGATCAGACGACCTAATAATGAAGCGCCCTGAATTTATACCACTTTTATCCTGAACCCAGTAACCGTACTCGTACTTACATAGTAAGCTTGCTGCCATCACGCCGTGATGAGCTGAAGGTGTTTCAGGTTTACAAGGGTACCTAGTCAAACTGTTTCTCGAAATGACAGAACGAAATGACAGAAGACAGGGAATACAAAGAGGATCCAGGACAAGGTTCAGACATCTGCAACTACGACGGCGGCGATCCGTCTGAATCTATCCCAACAATTCTTTGCCCACCAGCATCTAGAGGAACTGGGGTGCATATCATCATGCAGCAATGTAGTACCCGTTAGCAGCCTCACTTCGACGTGCACTTCGCATCAGCTGAGGTCACAGGAGATGTGACAGGGGCAGTAGCGGGGGAAAAAAAGGAAAGCCGGCATAAGGCGCCGGTCGGTCTCTGAGGCCGCTGCTCAACTTGAAGTCAAGCAAGAGTTTTTTCTTTCTTCTTGGTCTTCCTGGGACACATGGTCCACCAGGGGAAAATACAAAACCAGTTGCTCCGTTCCCGAACCGAACCTATGCCACGCTCATCAAAGATTGTTCATTTTTGCCATCTTTTCCGACAATTTCAAGGGTTTTATTTTTTTTGTTGCCTTCCCCTCCCCATCTTAACCCCCTCCCTGGGATCGGGACGACGCTTAGCGGACGATGCCGTCGAAGCGCTGCTTGAACCACCGGACGGTCTCGTCGCGGTTGATGCGGTGGCTGGCACCGACGCGGGCCTTGGCGCGGCGGCGGCGGGAGACACGCTCACCCGGGCGGGTCATGCAGCAGTAGAAGTCCATGCCGTAGATACCGATACCGGGGTCGTACTTGATGCCCAGGTCGATGTGCTCGCTGATGCCGAAGCCGAAGTTGCCGGTCTCGCTGAAGTTGCGCTTGCGGAGCTCGTACTCCTTGACCTTGAGGCCACGCTCCAGGATCTCCTCGGCCTTGGGGCCGCGGATGGTGACGTGCACAGAGATCTTCTCGTTACGGCGGATACCGAACGTGCGGACAGTGTAGCGGGCCTTGCCTGGAGGAGAGGTGACGTGTCAGAGAGGGGGGGGGAAACGTCTGTAGAAGGCGGCGACAGCCGCGGGACATCTCAACGTACTGTAAACCGGCGTCTGACCGCTCAGCTGCTCGAGCACCTTGGCGGCACGAGTCAGTCTGTCACCAGACTCGCCGACGGAGATGTTCAGGACGAGCTTCTGGATGCGGAGCTCCCGCATGGGGTTGGTGGTCTTCTCAGCCTGCGCAAACATTGTCAGCAGGTATTCGGCAACGCAATAGAGGACACGTCCTGGGCTCGCTTCTCACCATTTTGGTTAGTTGTTCCCTCACGGAGTGTCGACTTCGGTTGTTGACGAGGTTGTTGGTGATGGTTGGATTGTTCAGGATTTGAATTTCGAAAAAGAAAAGTCCACAGAAAAGAAATAGGGCATTTCCAAAAGTTTAGTTTTTTGTGTGGGCCAGTAGGAAGCGAGCCCTAGCACAGAGTCACGTGCCAAACGGCAGGACTTGGGTGGGCAACGAACCGGTCCCCAATTGCCGCTAGTTACCTAATCGTGGTGGGTCTCAACCTTGACCGCGAGTCAGGTAAACTTTTGCATCGTCGGATATATACGCCTTGCTTCTGTTTATGCCACCCAACCTCCATCAGCGGGACCCTCGTAAGCTTTGCACACCAGCAAATTAAGAGCGGAACTGCGCCGAAGCTTGAAAGAAGCTTTGAAGAAACAAGGGGAGAAGCTTTGGCACAATTTTTAAAACCCCAAAGAGAAGAGTTGCTGCATTCCGCTGCAACATCCTCTCCAATACACTTCAAGATGGCGACCAACAAGCAGGGCAAAATGGTACGGACCCCGCCACCCCTCTTACTCTGACTCCCCGGCTCATGCTAACAACGGTGATGTTGATTGTTGACAGGCCGGTTACGTACGTGCTTCCCCCTTGCTGTCGCCCTCGTCGCGATACCCGCCTCCCACGTTCTCGATTCCGATATAGAAGCTGACTAGCTCTGCAGATCAACTACCGGATGAGAGTAACCCTCAACGACGGCCGCCAGATGACGGGGCAGATGTTGGCTTTCGACAAGGTAGGCGACGCTCTGCCGTTTTGCTTGACGGCTGCGGCGCATCGACGATGTGTTGTCCCGCTCCGCGGCCGTATCGAAGGTACCCGAGCTAATGTTTGCTTTTCCTTCCAGCATATGAACCTCGTTCTTGCCGACACGGAAGAGTTCCGCCGCATTCGCCGGAGACAGGCCAAGCCTGCCGCAGCCAGCGGCACCGCGTCGACGTCGCAGACCATTGAGCAGGAGGAGAAGCGCACGCTGGGCCTGACCATTGTCCGCGGCGCGCAGATCGTGTCGCTCTCCGTGGAGTCGCCACCGCCGGCCGACCCGAGCGCACGTCTGGGCAAGGCGCCGACTGGTGGTGTGGCATCGGGTCTGACTGCAGGTCCGGGCGTGGCGCGTCCGGCTGGTCGGGGCGCCGTGCCCATCTCGCTGGCTGTAGGTGCCCCGTGTTTGAATACAACTCTTCCACTTCACTGTTCAAGGACAAGGCTAACATTTCTAGGGCCCTGCTCCTGGAGTTGGCGTTCCTGGCCAGTCCTTCCCGCCTGGATTCCCTGGCGCGCCCGGCTTCGGCCGAGGCGGTGAGTTCTATCCCAGACTACCTCTGCACTGGACAACTGTGACAACTACTAACGAGACGTTTTTGTACAGCACCTCCCGGATTTGCCCCTGGCGGGTTTCCTCCGGCTGGCTTCCCTGGCGGTCCTGGCTTTGCTCCCCCGGGTTTCCCGTCTGGCAGCGCGCCGCCGCCCGGTTTCAACCCTCCCCAACGGCGGTAATAGCCTATGGTGGCATGTACTATGCATGGAGGGTTTGATTTGCCAGAGACCGAAGACGATATGCTGTTCATATTGGCTTGACGGTGGATTCAATGTTTTACAATTTCGCGGCGTTTTTGGGTTGCAGATGGGGTGAAGAGAGCATTGGACAAGTCTAAAAGAAGCCATCATATGTTCAGATATGACAATAGCTGGAGCACCGTCGGCTCTTCGTGAAAACATGAAAAGTCTATTGATACCAAGCCAAATTCCAGAATAAGACAAAGCAGCAAGTCAGTCTCGTGTTTTCATAGAGATGTGGCGGTAGTAGGCTTCCCGATTCTGGCACGTGACCAGCTGATGGAGAGTGTTGAGTCCGGGGTCCGAAATTTAACGGCGATTTCCCCATTCCGACGCCGTACTGGGGAGAAAAAAGTAGGGGAAAAAGCGAACAGGTTATGACTGTTTGACGGACCAGTAACGAATTTCTACGTTTCCATCCTCTACACAACCGCATCGCTCTTCTTTTGTCGTTCTACTCCATACCGACAAGACCACGAACCGAATTCAGAATGGCAGCACTTGTGAAGGCGGTTAATGCCAAGATCCGGTCGAACCCGTATGTGAGCTACTTCTGCTCAACTCGTACGTGCATCACCCCCCCATTGTCCTTGAGCGTTCCCGAGACACCGTCTATACTTTCGGACCTGCGCGGTTGTCTTTTTGAGCTTGGCACATGAGGACTGGGAGACGATGCAGACGATGCGCACGATGCGCACGAGAGGCTGGACGGCGGGGGTGGGCAGACGGCGACGTATGTCATGCGATGCCGAGTTCGGAGGGGATATGTTGGAGGCGTACCACGGCGACCGTTTTGTTTTCGGGTCTCTTGTTTTCTCGGATGCGACGGCGTCTACCCTTGCGCTTCTGCGCCTCTGCGCATCCATCTTTGCTGACCCTGTTTGGTTGCAGACTTCTGGGGCCCCGCGTCCAACTTTGGTATCCCTGTGGCGGCCGTGATGGACACCCAGAAGAGCCCTGACCTGTACGTTTCCCCCAGAGGTGCTGTCAGCACGGAAATGGGAGTGCCGGCCAGAGCCAGCGACTAACTGTGTGGACAGGATCTCGGGCAAGATGACATTTGCGCTTGTGATCTATTCGGCGACATTCATGCGCTACGCGATGGCGGTCCAGCCCCAGAACTACCTCCTCTTCCTCTGCCACTTTGTCAACGAGGGTGCGCAGCTGACGCAGGGCTACCGGTACCTGCAGTATAACAACTGGGACGTTACCGGCAAGAGCGGAAACAAGGGCGTGACGGGCGTGCTCGAGGCGGCCCAGGCGAACGCCAAGGCGGTAGAGGCCAAGGTCGTGGATGCTGTGAAGAAATAAGCGCCAGCTACTTGCGGGAGCGGGAGAGGATGGAAGGCGGAAGGACGTGAGAGAAAGAATGCCGATGTGAAGGGCAAGACACAGCAGCAAAGCACGTCGAGACGAAGACGCCGGAAGAACACCGACAAGGTGGATAGGCAGAGGGGGAGAGACAGAGACAGAAGACGGAGGCGGAGACGGAAACGATGCTAAGAAGGTTCGGGTTGGCAGCATCGGCTCTAGGACCATGCATGGCCTGCTCTCCTCTCCGCCTCCTTGCGGGAAGTAGGAGACGAGGGCTGCATTGCAGAAGTTGGGTGCAGCGGTACAGTACATAGAACAGCATGCCGACATCTGGGACTAGACACCCAGGAAATAGTACTTGAACAATGTCTTTCTCTTCTTTTTCTCCCACGCCCGTGAGAAGCGAAAGTCGGATAGTAGTTCGCATACGACATGTCCTCCCCGAGAAATCGCCACCTCTGCGAAAAAACCCCAGAGTCCCTGATACCTGCGGAAAGCAACGGTTTATCTCGGGGACATATTTCGGGGAAAAGAGGAGCCTGCGGCTTTGCGGGGAAGCTCCAAGACGGGCGAGGCTGAGTTAAGGAGGACGGCCCAGGGACTAGATCGTCAATCGTTCCTACGAGGACAGCCTACCCCGCGAGATAGCCGTATCCGCAAGGTACAAGCGCGCACGGGCAGCATGATATCCCATCGGGAGATGTCGGCACAGCTCCTTCGGCTGCACGGTTGGGGCAGACATAATGCTCGGCAAAGCAGACAGACGACACGGCCGAGGCCCTCATTCACGGGGTGGATCGACGCACGGGGTCTAGCACTGGCATGATTTGATATGGACCATGATATGAGGGAGGTTGCAGGTGTGGGGGGGAGGCAGAGAGACTGGGTGCATGGAGATGGTACACGTCATGGCTTCTGATGGACACCTCTTGGTTGAAAGTGGGATGTGTACGCGAGGCCGCTGCCGTCCAATAGAAGGACGTCGACAGAGACAGCCAAGAGAGCACACAGTCAGGATCAAACAAGTTTTGGTTCAGTTCGTGGCTCACCGATCAGAACGTTCTCTTGGCGGCCGGAACATGATTCGTTGTGTGGGTGGACGGGCGAGAAAGAAGAAAGGACAAGGACTATGCAGACATGGAGATTGGAGCCGATTGGAGAAAATGCCATGTTGGAGAATGGCATTCTGGAGAGCCGGACTCGGCACCGGAGGTCGGCGTCTTTGTCCGTTGGTGGCTCGTGCTGCCTCTCTCAGGTGCAGTTCGGGGGGTTGTCAGACGGAGCGAGCTGTAATAATAGCGCACCAATAGTGTCATTGGGCAAGAACGGCGACTGGAGTGTCTTTTTTGGGGGCAACGCTAGACGTGGAAAAAGGAAGGAAAAAAGAGTTGAATGGAGAGATGGAGAGAGGAGGGAGCAAGTAGCCATGTCCACAGTGCCAAGGATTGTGGGCAATGGGTCAATGGATGTCTCAAGCCAGGAGGGAGCACGAGGAGGAGAAGAGCTCTCTCGTATCTGTCGGGTAGGGATCAGCACGGCGTTCTGTTCCAAGGCTCGAGTGCATTTGTCGCCGGAGGACGGGGGGACCATCTCGCTCGAGCTACCCCGTACAGAGAGCTGAGGGGTGTTCGACTTCCTTTGCACCGAAGATCTCGGACCCCGGCTTTGTTTTGCGACGTATCGAACGAGCCAGACGCAGGCTAGCCGCCAGACGTGAGATGCACTGCGACAATGGACCTGTCCGGCCAGTCTATTATCCTCGGTTGGATGGCCAGCAGCCGGGCGCAGAATGCCTCCATCCCCGGGCGGGCTGTCGCAGAGCATCTCGCATCGTGCGCCCTCTCCGAAAAGATGCAGACAGACAGCCATGCGCGGCCGCCCGGGCCCCACTTGGCCAGTCACGGCTGTCGCCTCTGCGAGCTGCTTCCAGGCGACCCCCCATCTCGCGGACCCACTACTGACGCATGCCTCTGTGTAGAACGGCGTTCTCCCCAGCGCCCACTCGATGCCGTCTCCAGCTGCGGGATGGCTTTTCCGCGACCCGACCGAGAGCAGAGCTCTTCGTGGCCGCCTGCCGGTTTCGGGTCTATGGCCCTGGTTTTTAGGGACAACGGGACAGTGCCCGCTTCTTTGCTCCCCAGGCGCTTGACAGCCCCGCCACGTATAAATTCAGAGGGCCTGTTCGTGGCTAATCGCTGCCCCTCAATGGCCCTACGATCAGAGCCCGGTCCCCTGGACACAAGAACGGTCCCCGCTCGACCCTGACTCACCAACGGCATACCCAGCATTACATAGTAGAGATACCTAAAATCCCTCCCAAACCCAGCAGAAACCTCTAGCAGACGCACGAGGCTATCAGAGAAAAGCACCCACGCCCCCGACCATTCACTCGGTGTCGGTAAAGAGCTCCACCGGCGTTTCTGCCGCATTGCTCATCCTTCCTCATATCTCATCCGCATCCCCCATCTTGCTCTCCCCCCCCCTTCTTCTTGTCTGCACTTCCTCTCCAAGCTTCGACAACGGAACTGGCGACTGCCCGATTCGCCGCCACCGCTGCTACCCCAGAAAATAAGGTCAGTTTCTAAACCCACCAGTCATGTGCTTGTGGCTACTGTGCGCGTGAGCCGTAAAAAAAACAACCAGACCGAAATACCGCGGCAAATGCAAACTGCTGCAGCTCTGCTAGAAAAAAAAACAAAAAGGACACTAGCTGGCCGCCATGTCTGTTACTCATATATAATACTAACGGATCCCAGACTGTCGGCTCGAAACGTTGATTGCAGCTTCTGCTCGAACACTGCTGTATGTAAGTCAACGAATCACTTCTGCTTTTTTTTTTCTGGGGCCCATTCGAGCTTCCCCTCTTCCTCCCTCTTTCGTCCTCCTTTTCCCAGAACACAACATAGAGACATGTCTGACAAGCGCTTCTAGCCAATTTAACCGGCCTTTTGCACAAGGGCTTCTCATTGCAACACCCCATTACGAGCGAGCAACAGGTTAGTCAATTCGTTCTCTGTGGTCCGAAAACTACTGCTCGCCTATTACGACATATACTCCCCGTTTTAGCCCCTCCCTTTGTCCTTTTGTCCCGCCTCTAGGCAAACATACTTAGATCTTGCTTATCTTCTCTCGTTCTCCCAGTCGCACCTTCTTAATGTTCTTTCCCTTTCCAACAAACACCTATACACCGACAGCTTCAGCCGTCAACCCGTCCACGATTGCTCTTTCCCCCTCTGCCTAATTGACCCTCTCCCATACTTACCTGGGCATCAGCAGATTTCTCCATCCTAGCGACTTAAACCGGCTCTTTTCCGCCGAGCCTGGAGCTTTGCCCAGCTCCACTACCCCAGCTACCGCCAACCACCAATTCACCCCCCCTGCGGTTGACAGCATGGCGGATCCGAGCATTCTTGCGGGCGCTGCCACCGATGCTTTTGAGGATGTGTTTGAGGACGAGGAGCCTCCCAAGGAGGCTCCCAGCATCCAGCGCATTCGCGCCAACTCCACCATCATGAAGCTGACAAAGATCCTCGTCGCCAACCGAGGCGAGATTCCCATCCGGATCTTTAGAACAGCCCACGAGCTTTCTCTCCACACCATTGCCGTCTTCAGCTACGAGGATCGTCTCAGCATGCACAGACAAAAGGCCGACGAGGCCTATGTTATCGGAAAGCGCGGCCAGTACACTCCTGTGGGAGCGTATCTTGCCGGCGACGAGATCATCAAGATTGCCCTTGAGCACGGCGCACAGATGATCCACCCAGGTAAGCTTCTACTTTGCACGAGGTTCTTTACTCTTTGTTTCGACGTTTTGTCTAACACTGTCCACCAGGTTATGGCTTCCTGTCTGAAAACGCCGATTTCGCGCGCAACGTCGAGAAGGCCGGCCTCATCGTACGTATCCAATTCTGATTATGGCTGTAGCCTTTTTCGTTTCCTTGCTCCCGTCACTGACCAATCGCCCTCTTAGTTCGTTGGCCCGAGCCCTACCGTGATCGACTCGCTTGGTGACAAGGTCTCTGCCCGGCGACTGGCCATCAATGCCAACGTGCCAGTGGTTCCTGGAACCGAGGGTGCCGTTGAGACATACCAGGAGGTCAAGAACTTCACCGACGAATACGGCTTCCCCGTCATCATCAAGGCCGCCTACGGCGGTGGTGGCCGTGGTATGCGTGTTGTCCGGGATAACGAGTCGCTCCAGGAGTCGTTTGAGCGTGCCACCTCCGAGGCGAAGAGCTCCTTTGGCAACGGCACCGTCTTTGTCGAGCGCTTCCTGGACAAGCCGAAGCACATTGAGGTCCAGCTCCTCGGCGACAACCACGGCAACATTGTCCACCTGTACGAGCGTGACTGCTCCGTCCAGCGCCGCCACCAAAAGGTCGTCGAGATCGCCCCGGCCAAGGACCTGCCGGCTGCCACGCGCGACGCCATTCTCGCCGATGCCGTCAAGCTGGCCAAGTCTGTCAACTACCGCAACGCCGGCACGGCCGAGTTCCTGGTCGACCAGCAGAACCGCTACTACTTTATCGAGATCAACCCGCGCATCCAGGTTGAGCACACCATCACCGAGGAGATTACGGGCATCGACCTTGTCGCTGCACAGATCCAGATTGCTGCCGGTGCCTCGCTGCAGCAGCTCGGCCTCACCCAGGACCGCATCTCGACCCGCGGCTTCGCCATCCAGTGCCGTATCACCACCGAAGACCCGGCCAAGGGCTTCCAGCCGGACACGGGCAAGATCGAGGTCTACCGCTCTGCCGGCGGCAACGGTGTGCGTCTCGACGGCGGCAACGGTTTCGCCGGTGCTGTCATCACACGTAAGTACCGATTTTTAAGGGCTTTATTACATAATGTTCCTGGGCAATCAAAACTAACTGCGAACATAGCCCACTACGACTCTATGCTTACTAAGCTGTCTTGCCACGGCTCTACGTACGAGATTGCCCGTCGGAAGGTCCTGCGTGCTCTGATCGAGTTCAGAATCCGCGGTGTTAAGACCAACATCCCCTTCCTGGCTTCTCTCCTCACGCACCCAGTCTTCATCGACGGCAACTGCTGGACCACGTTCATCGACGACACACCCCAGCTCTTCGACCTGGTGGGCAGCCAGAATCGTGCCCAGAAGCTTCTTCTGTACCTGGGCGACGTTGCCGTCAACGGCAGCAGCATCAAGGGACAGGTCGGCGAGCCCAAGTTCAAGGGAGACATTATCATCCCCGAGCTCCTCGACGACAACGGCAAGAAGATCGACGTCAGCCAGCCGTCGACCAAGGGCTGGCGCAAGATCATCCTCGAGCAGGGTCCCAAGGCCTACGCCAAGGCCGTCCGCGACTACAAGGGCTGTCTCATCATGGACACCACCTGGCGCGACGCCCACCAGTCGCTGCTGGCCACGCGTGTCCGCACGGTTGATCTCCTGAACATTGCCCGCGAGACGAGCCATGCGCTGCACAACCTGTTCAGTCTGGAGTGCTGGGGCGGTGCCACCTTTGACGTGGCCATGCGCTTCCTGTACGAGGACCCGTGGGACCGGCTGCGCCGCATGCGCAAGCTCATCCCCAACATCCCCTTCCAGATGCTGCTGCGCGGTGCCAACGGCGTCGCATACTCTTCGCTCCCCGACAACGCCATTGACCAGTTTGTCGACCAGGCGAAGAAGAACGGTGTCGACATCTTCCGCGTGTTCGATGCTCTGAACGACATTGACCAGCTCGAGGTCGGCATCAAGGCCGTCCAGAAGGCCGGAGGTGTCGTTGAGGGCACGGTCTGCTTCTCAGGCGATTGTGAGTTCACTGTGTTGGAATGCTTTCCTACGACTTTATACGTCTTACTAACTATTTGCAGTGTTGGTATGTTCTTCTTCGCTTATCATTTTCCTCGCAATGTTGATTCTCGCACGACCCTAGGCTTGATCGCCAAGGGTTGCAGAACTAAACCCTTACCCCGTGCAGTCACATTCCTCTTGACGTCTCGCACACAGTCTAACACCTTGACAGAACCCGAAGAAGAAGTACAACCTGCCGTACTACCTCGAACTGGTCGACAAGCTTGTTGCTCTCGACATCCACATCCTGGGCATCAAGGACATGGCAGGTGTTCTCAAGCCACATGCCGCCCGGCTTCTGATCGGCGCCATCCGCAAGAAGTACCCCGATCTTCCCATCCACGTGCACACGCACGACTCTGCGGGCACCGGCGTGGCCTCGATGGTTGCGTGTGCCGAGGCAGGTGCCGATGCCGTGGACGCTGCCACGGACAGCCTGTCGGGCATGACCTCCCAGCCCAGCATCAACGCCATTCTCGCCTCGCTCGAGGGCACCAACCTCGACCCCGGCCTGGACGTGCGCCACGTGCGCGCACTGGACACGTACTGGGCGCAGCTCCGTCTCCTGTACTCGCCCTTCGAGGCACACCTCACGGGCCCGGATCCGGAGGTGTACGAGCACGAGATCCCCGGTGGCCAGCTGACCAACATGATGTTCCAGGCGTCACAGCTCGGCCTCGGCTCGCAGTGGGCCGAGACCAAGAAGGCCTACGAGCATGCCAACGACCTCCTCGGCGATATTGTCAAGGTCACGCCGACGTCCAAGGTGGTGGGCGATCTGGCGCAGTTCATGGTGTCCAACAGGCTGAGCGCCGACGACGTCAGGGCACGTGCTGGCGAGCTCGACTTCCCAGGCTCTGTTCTGGAGTTCTTCGAGGGCCTGATGGGCCAGCCGTACGGCGGCTTCCCGGAGCCGCTGCGCACGAACGCGCTCCGCGGCCGGCGCAAGCTGGACAAGCGGCCCGGTCTCTTCCTGGAGCCGGTGGACTTCGCCAAGATCCGCAAGGAGCTGGCGAAGAAGTACGGCGCGCCGGTGACGGAGTCGGACGTGGCCTCGTACGTCATGTACCCCAAGGTGTTTGAGGACTACAAGAAGTTTGTGACGCGGTATGGCGACCTGTCGGTGCTGCCGACCAAGTACTTCCTGTCGAAGCCGCTGATCGGCGAGGAGTTCCACGTGGAGCTGGAGCGCGGCAAGGTCCTGATCCTCAAGCTGCTGGCAGTCGGCCCGCTGTCGGAGAACACTGGCCAGCGTGAAGTCTTCTACGAGATGAACGGCGAGGTGCGCCAGGTGACAGTGGACGACAAGCAGGCGTCGGTGGAGAACGTCAGCCGGCTCAAGGCCGATCCGACAGACAGCAGCCAGGTCGGCGCGCCGATGGCCGGTGTGCTCGTCGAGCTGCGCGTCCACGACGGCAGCGAGGTCAAGAAGGGCGACCCGCTTGCCGTTCTGAGCGCCATGAAGATGGTACGTGTGCCGATAGCCTCCCTCCAGTCTCCCTTGATACGACGCATTTTGCTAACGGCTGCCAGGAAATGGTCATCTCTGCACCACACGCCGGTGTTGTGTCGCAGCTGGTAGTGAAGGAGGGCGATTCGGTTGACGGTTCGGACTTGGTCTGCCGGATAACCAAGAAGAGCTGAGCGAAACACATTTTGGGGTTCAGGGTTGGGAAACATGAAAATCAGGGAGAGCATGTTGGCTACATCCAGTTGCTCCAAGTTGTTTTTGGAACGGAAAGGATACGCGTATTGTTTTTGATCGGTCGGTGCCCTTGCGCCGTCCATTTTTCCATATTTTACTCTACCCGTGCAATTGCGCGTGGAAATAAAGGCATAAATCACCATGACGGGCTGTCTAACAGCAAGCGCTGTGGAATGGTGGAATCTGTTGTTACCTGTCTCATCAGCCGCCGACGACTCTGTTGAGAGCTGCTGAAAGCCACTAAGACGAGCCCCATAATGGGCCCCACTAGAGCGACCCCACCTATAGGGCCACCGCGAAGGCCACCAGAGCCGGTTGACGAGCGCTAATTGGCTGTCGCCATCTGGCTGACAGCGCCTTCGGCCAGCGTCGAAGCAAGGACCGGTTCATGGAGATGGCGCCGGCCGGGAAGAGGGCCAGAAAGGGTCGATGAAACGAGGGTGGGCTGCCTTCCAAAAAAAGAAACAAAGAGGACGGTCGAGACAGAGGACGGCCAACGACAAGGCAGGCGAAGGAAACAAAGAAGCGGAGTCGAAGAGGGGCGGCAGTCCTGGTCAATGGAGACAACGGGAGGCCATTGTCTGTCGTATGGGGGAGCGGCAAAGCAGACAATGAGAAGCTGAGAAGAGGGAGCTGAGCAGTCAGAGATGCAAGGATCCCAGGACGCCAAGGGCTGTTGACAGCGGCCGGGCGGCAAGTGAGGGGCCTGATGGACAGAGAATGGGGCCCGGTCAAAGAAACGTCTAAAAACGGCATTGAAAGAAGCAAGGCCCCCCAGACAAGAGAGACTGTGGATGTATAAGAGCCGAGCGAGTCCCTCTCCTTTCCAAGAGATGTTCTTTTTGGGGCACAAGCACATCGTTTCGGTTATTTCTCTTCTTTCCGTCTTCTCCCTCGCTCGTTCTGTTTCGACTTCAAGCTTGCTGGACAAACTTGACACGATCGCTTTCCACACTCTTTTTCCTGCACCTGTTGACGTTTTCTCCTTAATTCTTCAACCGTTCCCATCCAGCCATGTTCAAGCTACCAATGCTAAACAAGCGTGAGTGCCCAGCAGTCTTTGCCGCCGCCGTTCCCTGCTAACTCTGGGAACAGGCTTGCGGCAGTACTTTATCTGCCTTGTCGCCATCGTCGTCGTCGTTCTCTATGGTGAGTCCTCCCATTTCGCGACTGCCGCCTGTCCTGTTGGATGCTGACCCAGCCTCCAGTCCTCTCCCTCACCGGCTGTCTCGGCACGTCGCCGGGCATCCCGGGCATCTATCTTGTCAAGATGTACAACAACGTCACTGAAGCCGAAGTGCGCATTGGCCTGCTCGGTAAGTTTGTGTGTGTGTGTGTGTGTGTGTGTGTGTCTCTCTCTCTCTCTACTGCCGTATGCTGACTGGACAGGTCTCTGTGCCGGCATCGACGGCAACCTGACCTGTGCCGCCACCATTGGCCACAACTCGACCGTCGTCAACGCGACCACGTCCGGCTACACGCTCCCGGGCGCCACGACCAACGCGGCCGCCCCGGCCGACCTGCAGTCGCTGCTGGCGCTCGCCGTCGCCGTCCAGAGCAGCACCGGCGGCGCCGGCGGCGTCGTCGCGGCCGTGTTCGTGCCGCTGATCATCGGATGCGTCTTTTTCGTCACGGCCGTCTGCGCGCTGCTCGCGCACGGCGCCCTCAACAAGCCCAAGTTTGTCGAGGAGGACGGCGCGTACTACGAGTCGCCGCACCGCACGCGCGCCTGGCAGGTCGTCGGCGTCGTCACCACGTATTCGGTGGCGGCGTCGCTGGCCGCCGCCATCGCCACGACGGCCGCCGGCCGCGCCCTGCTGTTTGCCGGCACCGTGCTGCCCGGAGCCGCGCTCTCGGTCGCAGAGGCCGCCAGCGAGAGCACCATCCAGGTGACCGCCGGCACCGCGCTGCCCGTGCTGCAGTGGCTGGTCGTGACGCTCACGCTCATGTGGCACCTGCTGATGACGTTTGTGTGGCGGAGGCTGTGAGGCGGTCGGTAAGATGTGAGAGACTGTCCCGCGCTGCCGTCTGGCCGTCTCGGGACACCAGTGTGCTTCCGTGCAGTAATGGGCTTTCCTTTGTTCGGAATACGGAGTAGGAGGCATACTTGGATCTGCAGATTGATATATGCTGCTTTTGATCTTTGTTTTTTTGTAGTCGACTTCATACAATTAAAAGTTGATATGTGGCCGTTGCAATTCAACCCATCAAGAGTGCCTTGGGCATGCTACAAACAATCGCCTTGGATTTTAGTACTTGCAAATGTATCTCAGTGTTTCATTCAACATACAGTGACTTTCTAAGGTACCTCCATGCTTCAAATACACCTCAATGTTCCCATTTCTTCAAACAAGCCGCAGACTTGATTGTGTAAGGATGATTCGGACCAATGACTCGCTGCCGAGCTTGCAAACAGCTCCGCATCAATTCCAAGGCATCAAGATTCCGACCTCGTGCTTTCCAGGTGTAAGCAAGATTGTTCATGCTGGTCAACGTGTTAGGATGGTCGGCTCCTAGCTTCGTCTTGCGAGCCTCTACCACCTGAACCTGGAGCTCCTCAGCCTCGTCCCAGCGGCCTTGATTCCAGTATATCGACGCTAGGTTGTTCATGCTGTTCAACGTGTTAGGATGGTCGGCTCCTAGCTTCGTCTTGCAAGCATCCATCACCTGTACTTGGAGCTTCTCAGCCTCGTCCCAGCGGCCTTGCCCCGTATATGTCAACGCTAGGTTGTTCATGCTGTCCAACGTGTTAGGATGGTCGGCTCCTAGCTTCGTCTTGCGAGCCTCTACCACCTGAACCTGGAGCTCCTCAGCCTCGTCCCGGCGGCCTTGCCCCGTATATGTCGACGCTAGGCTGTTCATGCTGTTCAACGTGTTAGGATGGTCGGCTCCTAGCTTCGTCTTGCGAGCCTCCATTACCTGCACTAGGAGCTCCTTAGCCTCGTCCCAGCGGCCTTGATTCATATATGTCAACGCTAGGTTGTTCATGCTGGTCAACGTGTTAGGATGGTCGGCTCCTAGCTTCGTCTTGCAAGCCTCCATCACCTGTACTTGGAGCTTCTCAGCCTCGTCCCAGCGGCCTTGCCCCGTATATGTCAACGCTAGGTTGTTCATGCTGGTCAACGTGTCAGGATGGTCGGCTCCTAGCTTCGTCTTGCAAGCCTCTATCACCTGTACTTGGAGCTTCTCAGCCTCGTCCCAGCGGCCTTGAACCGTATATGTCGACGCTAGGTTGTTCATGCTAGTCAACGTGTCAGGATGGTCGGCTCCTAGCTTCGTCTTACAAGCCTCTACCACCTGAACCTGGAGCTCCTCAGCCTCGTCCCAGCGGCCTTGACCCTTATATGTCGACGCTAGGTTGCTCATTCTGGTCAACGTGTCAGGATGGTTGGCTCCTAGCTCCGTCTCGTATATCTTGGCCACTTTTCTATGATATTCTACTGCCTCTTGATATCTACCATCATAGTAGAGACATCTTCCATAGCCTTCAAGTAGATTTGGCACTTGACTGTTATGATTATATGGATCATTATTTAGAGCAAGAACGTAGTGTGCGTGAGGCATGCATGATCTCCACTGCGCTCGATGGTTGTCATCTGCGGATCGTAGGGCGTCTGCTAGTTTTTCCACAACTTTGTCCGTCCAGGCGTTGAGTGTCTTTTCGTTTCGCAGCCAGTTTCGCGTGGCAATGTGCACCAGCCGATGTATATTGAACACCTCACCCGTTCTTTGCTTGTTGATGAAAGAGTATGCCCTCAATGTTCCGATGGCGTCTTCCTCCGCCTTGCGCGACAGTCCGGGAGGAAGAAGTGACCGGGGGATGTCCTTTGAATCGATACAGGCTATGAAAGACAGATAGTCCGACGCAAGAGAGTTGCGCTGTTGTATCTGGGTGAAGGAAATGAGCCATGTAGTCGCCACAGGGTTTTGCACGTTTTGATAGCGCCAGTCGTCGTCAAAGTCTTCGCTTAACAGCTCAATCACGTCTCCCTCCTGTTCATCTAGAAGATGAACGTAGTCCTGCAGCGCCATCTGGTTCATGTTGATATAGGTTGCCGCTTGCACAATAGCCAAAGGGAGATATGTAAGCCGGTCCAGCAGTGTTGCTGTGGCCTCTTCGTCCTCGAGGAGACTTTTGTCGGCGAGATAGTTTTGCAGAAGTTGTCGACTGCTAGCTTGGTCCATTTCTGACAAGTTGATGATGTTCTGACCAGCAAGCGTGACCGCTGCCTTGTTATCGCGTGTTGTGAAGATGATGGTGCCACGATCGTTCTTGGGGAGATAGTCCTTCAGCCCTTTGAGGCCTGTTGTGGTCTTGTCTTCCCATACGCTCATATCATCGACATTGTCAAGAACCAAAAGCCACCGACCGCTCTTGTCGCTACTCAAGTAGTCTCGAAGAAGCTCTTTGATGTTCAGCTGGGCGTTATCGTGACCGGGAATCCCAAGGTCTTGGGCGGCCACTCGATAGGCCTGCTCGATGGTCTCGGAGCTGACACAAGGGATCCAGAACACGGCGCAGTCTGGGAATTCCGTCTCCTGTTGGAAGACAAACTCCAGCGCCAGCTGCGTCTTTCCAATGCCTCCAAGTCCTGCGATGGCAATCTTCATGGTCCGGTGTCTTGTTGGGAGCATTTGGCGAAGCCTCTTCATCTCAGGCTCACGGCCGGTAAAGCCTAGATTTCGCTCGAAGGCTACGTGCCATGTCCGTTTTGTCTTCTCTAGACGAATGTTAACAAAAAAGGAACGTGGATAAGAAAGGAAAGAAACGCCTACCTTGAGGTTGCACTGTTGGAATGTTTGCGTTATCGGCTATTTCCCGCCGTAGTCGCCGTTGCGCACTCTCCTTTCCCTCTCCATAGATGGCGGGCAACACTACGCCAAATATGCCAAGAAGGCAATAAGAAAGATCTTCCTCTCGAGAAGTTGTCCGCGATGCAGTCCATCGAAACCGCTCTTCAATCTCAAAGTGAGAAAGAGCCTCGCCCCGCAGAGCCGAGACGTGTATTCCCGTGATATTGTGGATTTGCTGTTCAAGAGATGTCTTGTTTCCGAGCCAGACGCCTTCCCTGGAAAAAAACTCAACTGATGCCGGCGCCAGGAGTTCTTGGAGCGTCCAGCCTCGAGTAAACCAGCGACTTCCTCGAAAGTCTTTGTCCCACGCAGGGGGAGACTGCTGGCCGCTACCGCCCTGACTGCTCACATCCGAAAGATAGGCAAAGCAGACAGTCGACTTCTGGTACCATCGGTACATGGACACGATCGACTCGGAGAGTTCGGTTAGGTTCGTTTTGTCGATGCAGCATGTGTCGACCCAAAAGTATTTCAGACCGTGTCGTGACGCCTCGTTCCCGCAAAACCTGATCTTCTCGTAGCCAGCTTTGCTTTCCGCTACGCCATCTTTCAGGTCCTTCAAGGTAACCTCGTCGGTGTCCAGACCCCAAGTGTGAGATAGGATGGCATACGGGGGGATCTCGTTGGATGGTAGGTACTTTGTCAGACTAAACCCACTTCCAGTGTAATGTAGCAGTCGCATGGCTGAAAGAGCCTGGTCGAAGACCGCAGACAATGCAGAGAAGTGCGGTATTGTTTTGTTGATGGGATGGCGACGCGAAAATGAAGAGCCAAGGCACTCCTTCGTGAAAAGGACGGGGCTGTGTCGGTTAGGCAGAAATTGCCGATGAATGTCGGGCAACGAGGCGGGGGGGAGGCAGTGCATGGATGTTTCCCTTCATTGGCTCGATATCGAAGCTATCGTTGCCGTCGTTAGCCAAGAACCCTCAGATTTCCGTCTGCTCCGACGACATGCTGGAGCGGACCAGACACCCAAATAGACACCTCGACTATAACACATAGTAACTGGTAAAGTAAGAACCATGTCGACGAGAACAGTAGGCCAACCCAGACTGTGCTGGAAGGGGAGAAGTGAGCAATGCTAATGTTAGTCCATCTTCACAGAAGACAGCGGGAGCTAATACCTTAATTCCCGCGACAGAAGACACATTTCCAACCAATGAGATGCATGCTGCTTTGCGGAAACGGATCGATTCTCTCACCCAGTCCACTGTAGGCAGCCAAGCACAGGATAAAGCTTGGCGAATAAAAACCGTCTTTGCCAAGCCAATAAAAGTCGTGGCTCTGTGTCGAGGACGGCCTAAACCGAATCTTACCCGTCCAGAAAAGGAAGCTGTATAATGAATGATGTCGGATTGTCACATTTTCCTCACCAACAGAGACGACGATGAGACACTGGTCCGTATTTTTTCACGACAAGCTTACTTGGCGGGTGCTTGACAACAGCTCATACAAATCCGTCCGCAGTCACGAAGTCGCCTTCCTGCACAGCCATGGCAAGACGGACGAAGAGGCTTCCCCACACGGCTAAGCTTAACTTGTGCTGTTGGGTATGCATAAATAGCATTGGAGTCCAGTCTCTCGTGGCCGTTGAGCCTTTTCGTGTTCAACCGTCACACGGCGTATCTTTTCACAATGCGTGCTCTTTCTTATTATCTTGCGGGCTTCGCAATGCTGGCAAAGGCCGTTGCAGACACGTCGACGACCTCGTTTCCGGCATATGTCTACCTCGACCTAATCTTTCCTCTCAATGATACCTATGCCCCTCCCGACGGGCCCCTGCCCATAGTCTTCTCTCTGACCAAATCCCCACTTGTCACAATCCTCAAACCCAGCCTCCAGTATACTCTCCAGGACGAAGACGACCCGTCCAGCATCCTAGAGTACGGTTCCATCGACCTGCACGGTGCCAATTCGACCGACAGCAGCGACAGCCGGCCTTACTATGCCTTCAGTTACAGCACCAATGCCGCCGGCCGCGAGGGCCGGTTTGCGCTCAAACTCAACCTGACCTATAGCTACTGCCAGAGGAATTACTCAGACGGTCGGCTGTACCCGTCCAGCATTTCGGGCCTCTCATCCACCTACTTCACAACGCAGCAGGGCGCCCAAGCGGTAGATCTTGGAGTGAACAGCCACTGCTATGCGAACCATGTGTGGAGCTTTCTCTTCAACATATTTGGCCTTTTCGATTTTCCGTCAACGTTGGACAGCCTTGACACTTGTGCTGAAACTGCGATTTCTTACAGTCTCGACTATTGTGCTGCCGAGGTTGGTGCCGCCGCCGCCGCGAGCATTTCCGCTGCCATCACCAGCAGCGCGAGTGCGGCAGCAACGTCGGCGTCGGCGGTGTCGGCTTCGGCGTCGGCGCCGGCGTCGGCCAATGCTGCACCGTCGTCGGTCCCAGGCAGTGCCGGCAGCCTCGCCTGGGCTGTGCTCTGGAGTGTCTGTGTCTTTTCTCTCTCGGCATGGATTGGATCATGGTAGGCCTGCTTTTGGCTTACAAACAATCCGGACGTGGACGCAATAGACAGGTCAAGATAGTGATTCTAGTAGTCCAAGCATACAGGAATAGTATCAACGTGTTACACCCTGCCTTCCTCTGCGTCCAAAAGGCGGACCAACGTCGCAAAGTCGGCGGCATGGCAGTCCATGTACGCGAGCCCGCTGTGTTTCCGTTCGTTTCGAAACGTCCGCCCCTGCGGCGTGCTCTCGGCAGCCCAGTCGCCCACGATCCAGCGAGCCGGACTCAACAGCTCGTCCGGGTCGATCAGCGCCAGGACCACGTCCAGAAGCTCGAGGGGCGTGAGGTGGAGCATCGTGCGCAGTCCGTAGAGGGTGCGGTGTGGGCGGCCGGTCGAGCTGTCGCCCACGAGGTACGCATGGGCTGCACGAAAGTACAGCGACGTGGTGGTGAGGCCGTAGTCGACCACGAGGCCGCCGGGATGGCCGGGCTGCAGCTCCCGGGTGAGGGCGGAAAAGGCAAAGACCATGTCGCGCGGATCGGTGCTCTCGGCGGCACTGAACCGGCTGACGATGCCGGCGAGCGGGATCGGGAACTCGTGCATGCGGTTCTTCTGGCCGGCCAGATGGTCGAAGCGGGTAATGTTCTCCTTCAGAAAGCCCCACGTGTAGCCCGTGACCACGGGGCTCTTGTCGAGCAGCATCATGTGCACGGCCGAGAACTGATCCCACGAGACCTGCGCTGCTCCGACACAGAACGACAGGTCGCGCGCGAGCAGGCACTCCTGGATGATCCAGGCGCGCCGCCAGTAGGCGTGCTCCATGACCAGCCGCAGCGTGCTCTGGAGAGACGTCCAGACGGCCGGCTCGCTGGCTTCGGGCGGCCGCCGCCACGACCCTTTGCCACCGTCATCGTCTGCACTGTAGTCGCTGGCCGACATGCTCCTTGCCAGGCTGAAGAGGCCGTCCGTCTCCGGACTGCCCGGGCCGAGCCAGGCCAACACCTTGCGGGCGTTTCTGTAAATGTCCTTCATCAGACACACCTGCCGCGACCGCTCCACGTCGTCGGCCTGGTTGATGCAGATCGCGTCGGCATACAGCAGCCGCGGGCCGCCGCTCTGGCGCAGCTTGCTGAAAAAGTCAAACAGGCTGCGCCGGATCGGCATGCGCACGCCGTCGACCTCGATGCCGGCCTCGTCCGCCGGCGAGCCCCAGACGTACGACAGCGCCTCGTAGTCGTGGCCCTCGCTCAGACGTGACGACACCAGCGTCAGCACAACCGGGTCGCCGGCTTTGCCACAATGTAGCTTGACGAGACGAAAGGAATCGCCGTCATTTTCGAGAGGACGGTACAGAGACCGAGACATTGCGCAGTTGGCACACTCGAGGGCATGAGAGATAGAGTGACTGCTATCGCGACGTAGTGTGCGTTTTATCTTGGGTGGCGCAGTTGCCACTATCCGTGCGGCTGAACCTAACCCCTGTCATGTGTGCGGAAGACCGGACGAGGCGACATAGCAGACAGCCGCAAGGCTGACCATCCTCCGGCTCTCTGTGGCCCCTTGGAGGGCGTAATAAATGCAGCAAGTCTCTCAAACCAACTTTTCCATATACCCTGGCCTTCGCCCAGGCCTTCACCCGGCCTTACGAACAAAACAATGAGAAACCAGAAAATAGAGCGTGGAAGCGATAGAGACGAACCTACCAAAGTCAGACGTTTAGCACTCTTTAGTTTACAGATACATCTCTCGCTTCGAATTCCCACCTTCTTAGTCCTATAGCCCGTTAAGGGGGCTGCAAAGCAGCAGTGTCGAAATTCAGGGAGCCAATGCCACCGTTCTTTCTGCTGTTCTTACGACTGGTGGCTGCTTCGTCAACTTGCTGTGTCTTACGTTACAACTGGCGGTTGTACTCCGTATCTTACAAGTACACAGACTGTCATGCAGCTGAGTCATAAGCGGTCCACTTAAACATGCTACTCGTACATCAAAGAGGCCTCGTGGATGCAGAAAGGATACATATCATCATACGGAGTACATAGATCCTTGGGCTGGCGGGTCTCGTATACGAGTTTATGCTACGGAGTATCTTACCAGTCGAGACGACCCCTGATACCATTACCGATACCCATGCCAGAACTTTAGTCCGTACATACTCCGTAATACTAGGCAATGTAGGCCATCGTCGTACAAGTAGAAAAACCGGGGTTGCATTGTGGGCGATTGGATCCATAAGGATCGATATTGTCCGTGCCGTTAATCCTGGCTTAATTGTGGTCCTCACCCGACACTAATACACAGTAGGCAATGTGCCGGATGCTATCGTACGAGTACACTTTACGGTGGAGCATTGTAGGCTCGGATCCGGATGCATACCACGTCTCAACCGTTATTCCATTCCCCGTACGGGTGGTCTTCAGCACAAGCCAGATGAACCGTGCCTGCTTTTAGCTTCTCAACAGTATATGTGGTCTTGGGCCTAATAATGACAGGCCGTCTATATTGATGAGGTATTTCTCACTTCCCAACGGTTGCTTTCCATGCGTTACGTAAGCAACCGTAAAAGAGACGCACAAAGCCCCAGAGTACTCGTAATATACATACGTCTGAGGGGGTGGTCCAAGTGGATCAAGCCTGCAAGGGTGAGGATGACAGTTGTGGGATACGAGGACGGACGACTAAAGCATAAATATTGTAGATTGTATTACACACAAGCGCCTGAGCGAGTAACTCGTGCTAGAAGAAACACAATTACACGGCTCCCTGCTGCTCCCCTATTTCCCCTCGTCGCTGCCTTCTACCTCACCTCGGCATACTTCATAAAGAGGGGATCGGCGCACAGTTTGGGCAGCAGTACCGCTTCTGTCCCCACCAGCAGTTCCAGGCCGCCATTGGGCAGTCTCGGCAGAACAAGCGCAGTGCCCGGACTGATGCCGCTGTTGCTCGCGCGCACGGCTTCCATCGTGCCACCAAACATGGGGCCCCATTCGACGTTGTACAGATCAATGTCCGCCCACGACGTGGCCAGGATGCTGGTGCTCATCATCTTGAAGAAGCAGGTGGGAACGAACGTGTTGACGTTGTCGAGGCTGTCGATGATGGACAGCATCTTGTCGGCGTACTCGCCGTCGAGGTCCTCCATCCTGCGGCGCACCAGGCCGGCAATGTCGGCCAGGTTGTAGGCGGTCAAGAGCTTGCGGATGGGCGCGCGGACGGCCAGGTATCCGAGCCAGCAGCCGAGCGCGTACGCGTGGGCGGGCGGCGTCGTGCGCGTGCGGACGTTGACGGCGATGGCGTAGATGGACTCCGCCTCGTCGCCCTCCGGGAGGCTCTCGACGGGCGCCTGCACCGACATGGTCGCGCGCCACACGAGGGCGGCAAAGGCGTCGTTGGTCGAGATCCAGGAGTGGCCCCTGATGGCCGTCGCGTTGGCCGGGTCGGCCTCGGCCTTGAGGGCGGCGAGGGCCTCGGGCGAAAAGTAAAAGATCTGGGCCCGGTGCGTCGGGCTCAGCATGCCGGGCGGCATGCTCGTCGGCGGCTCCGGCACGACGGAGATGCCGAGGTAGGGCTCCAGCGTGCCCTCGTGGCGGCCCGAGGCCTTCATGAGCCGCTGCCGGTCCGTCACCATGGCATCGTCCAGCACAAACGGGTCGGGGATCGCAAGGCCCTGCAGGCGACGACACTCCTCCGCCCACACCTTGGCCCACACAAAGTACGTTCGCGCATCGCCAATCATGTGCAGGACGCTCCAGCCCAGGAGGACGCCGCCTCGGATGTAGTTGATCTGCAGCGACGTGGCCGGCATGCCGTTTGCCACCGACGGCCAGATGCTCTTGTTGAGCAGCACCGCGTCGTCAAAGCACGAAAGACTAAACTTCCTCGCCCGGATCTCGTCAAAGGTAAAGGGGAACGCGTACGGGGCCCGCAGGTCCTTGACCGTCACCAGCCCGATCTTGTCCTCTGGAAGCCGCTGCATCTTGAGCAGCCCGGCCTGCTTTCCGTCCGGGTCGGGCACCGCTTCACAGGCCATTGCCACAATCCGTCTACATGCAGCCTCGTGTCCGCCTTGGAGCACGCGGGTCACCTCGTCCATGTCATAGTTCTCGGCCAGCTTCAAGGGGAAAATCTGGCGGATGTAGGCCCGGGGCCCGGCGCGCTCAACGCCCGTCAGCTCCATTGCCGTCTTTTCGATCGAGGCCATTTGGGAGACTGGACAGTGTTCCAAAATAAAAGTGTAAATGGGTCAGGTACTTAGGGAGTAGGGACTGGAGAGTTGTGGGTGTAGGTGATAAGGGCCTGGGAAAGAGTGACAACCAGTGCTACAAGGAAGAAAGTCGCTATTAAATACTCGTGCGTGCATTCGGACACCCAAAGACAGTCCTCGGCGTGAAGCTGTCTGCTCCTGGTGGGTTGGCCATGAGCTTCATGCTGTCTGGAGAGGCCACTCCATAAGCAATGCAACGATATGCCTCCACTCTAGACGGAGTACGAGTGAGATACATTGCAGAATGAGGAGCCCGAACATGCACAATCTCCTCGCCAATGCAACCCCTAACCTGTCTGCACCTCGACGTCGACCCTTGGCTGTTATCATACGATGCGGCACACGAGCCGTGGTTGGCCTGATTTCGAATGCTGTCTGCGACATGCTGGACCCTGAGGCATACGAGTGCGCTCAGCTCCTCGCTGCATGGCTGCTACCTGGCAGCATCATCTCATCCTGACGGATGCACTTCCGTACGTGCCGCTGCATTTCAGGGATTACTAGTGTGTCGATCGTTTCTTAATCCTGGCGATATTGCAACGTTGCTCCTGCTATCTCCCATAGAAATGTCTGCCTCGTGCCGGACAGGCTGTGGGCAGACTTTGTTTGGCGCCTGCAGGTAGGAAAAAGCCATGGTGCAACCAGGTAGATATAGGGTTAACGTGTAATTTTGTACTCGTGCTCGTCATCTGATACGGTGGGTGCTCCCGTCCACTGCATCTGCCCACGTCCCGGTATTACTGGAACTCTACCGAATGTTGCACTATGGAGGATTTGACAACGATCTGGCCGTTGCTGGCGACGTGACTTGTGCTGACGTCCTCGGCCGAATTCGAGTCGCGCGTCGACGTCTTCCGGACATCCCTTTCCACGCGCGTAGTCAGCTCGATCTCGTCCTCATCCCTGACCAGCTTGTCCCTGCCACCGTTGAACCGTGACCCGCCATAGGTGTACAGGGCGCCGCTCGCACCGGTAGCAGCTCCCTGCCATCTCGTGTTCGCACCCGAATTGGTGCTGCTCTTCTTGGAGCTGAAACGGCCGCCTATCTTCCTGCTGATAACCTGGCGTAGCGGCAATAGGTGTGGGAGAGATGCGGAGACGATGGCCATGGCCGGTTCCACGACGGACCATATGAACAGCGGCCCTAAAGTCCCTGTTATGTCGACCGATTTAACGAGCTTCGTCAAGTAGTAAATGCGTACACAGCTCGCCGCACAGACACTACTTATACTTAGCAAGGACGGAAAGAAAAGTAAAAGTGCCAGAAGACGAGCAAAAACTCACAAGACACCAAGCAGCATGATGGCCAAAATAGCCATCTTCTTCTTCCACGACATCTGCAGTGCCAGGATCTGCGGGATAGGGATGACGAGAACGTAGATATCGTTGACCATGTTGAGGATGCCCATGAGGTAGAAGAAGAGATCGGTATCAACACACGAGCCCGCAGTGCCGGCAAACTGTGTCCAGAAATGGGACAAGGGCCTGCATGCCGTCGAGGTGGCAATGACCATGGATATGAAGTAGGAGAAGCAGATAAAGTAGCCGAAAGCAACAGAGATGCGGAAGATCTTGTTGTCCGTGGTAAAGACGCGCTGGTAGAAGAGCAAGATTGAGATTTTGCTCGTCGAGACGGCACCGCCATACATCAGCAGGTAGACAAACACAGACTTGAACGACTTCTCCAGCTGTTCGATCGTCAGAGCCCAGACATGCCGCCCGATTCCAGCATTGCCGCCAATGATAGCCGTGGCGCCAGCACCGCAGAGAAACATCTTTTTGGGGGGGTCAAGGCGCAAAGTCAGCAAGAAAGCTGGCAATCAGTCCGGGAGGAATCAAGACCGAATGGTGGCCCGCCATACCAGACAGACAACAATAGTCCAATCATCCTTGTAAGGCCTATGACGCTGGATTACCCGCGCATAAAATCGAAGAGAAATGGCCGTGGCCGCTATAACAATCAGTGTAATGATTGCTTCTTTGTCCTTGGCCGCCGAGTTCTCGGAAAGGTCGACACCGGCTGGGGCTTCACCAAACACAGACGTCGTGTTCGTACCCATTTTTGTGGCCGTCAAAGGAATGGTAGAACAGCGACAACAGAAGACGGTTTAGTGTCTCCTTCATATACTTGTTAGTCAGACTGAAAACCCAGCGAATATACAAAGGGCGAAAGCGTATCAGGTGTAGCCAGGGAAAAACTTTGTTACACATCGTAATAAGATACATTCCCGTTTCTCCCAATAGGGTAGTTTATGCGCGCAGTAGCATCGCACCCCTTATTGCGGGCCAGCGGTCTGTTATACGTGTTTAGCCTTACCGGCCGAATCAAGGGGCCGCTCACAAACTCCACCCATACGTATCCTTCCGGAAGACCCATCTATTTGCTGCTTGATTCTGTTTTTATGAAGAACGCTTCTGGTGCTTTATTTTTTAATCTTATTAGGCGGTGAGAGATGAAAAAGAGATATTTCTCACATGTAGATCCCCGCCTTTATGGGATCTGCAGCATTTGCGAGCCGCTCAAGTCTGGCGCTTTTGACTTGCTTCCCCTCTCCGCATCCTTGTAGACATCCAGCGCTGTCTCATTTTCCCATCTCGTTGCAGAAGCTGATTCTGTGTTGGGATCGACAGTGTCGACGTGGCTAGCGATTTAGGCAAAGAGCTCAAATTATAGCGGTGGCTATACTATCTGAACCAATGAGGGACCGTGTTTAAGCACTGGCTTTCAAGTACCGTGCGTGTTTGCTGAAACCGCTTGGCGGGTGCCATCAAAACAGGACGTCTGATGGACGGGCAGTTCCGTTGAGTAGGCAGATTTCTTGGGCTTGGCCCGCAGTAGAACCCAAACATTTCATAAAAGAGTCACATTCTAGCCGCTCTATACACGACACAGAGGGCCATTTCTAAAGGTTTCCTCCTTGAAGGGGAAAGTGGCTACGCTAATACTCCGTAGACTAGCCATAGGCCTCGACGTTATGGAAGGACAAGACAGCCTAAATAGTGTCAAAATTCGAACAGTCTCGGACTTCTTTCGAATGCCCGTGATGCACAGGAGTTTAGTCTGAAAAACATGTAACATCTTCAATAGGGGATTTCTAAGACTACGACTCGTCCTTGAATGTCCACCATCAATGTAGTGAAATTAGAGACTGATGTCTCTCTTTCAATTTTTGATTCGTTACCTTTCACAGCACTTTTCAACCACATTTTTCATGGCCGGTAGTGGAAGGAGAATGTTTCCTGGGTGATAGACTAGAGGGGTAGCTAGTTGTTCAAGTCTCCGAAAACCGTCTTGACTCTTCTTCTAAACGGTTGTGAGATCGTCTTTTCTTTGCTCGCCCTTTCTTACACCAATCCCAGGAACCAGATGTGGCGCCACTCAGTATCCAATGACGCTGGACACCATCACGACATCTCACTGGCCAATATGCGGCAATGCGTGATTGAATTGGACTTTCTATTCCGTAATGTTGACTCATGCATGGCCTACCGTTTGAACACTTCCTCGTGCCATTCCCCACTTATTTATCACGCCCTTGCACAATTATGCAGCCAAAGAGCATCATCACCAGACATCTACAACAGCATTTTCAGATTCTCTTCAGGTAGCGTACAGGCTTCCCAGTCTCGTTGATTTGGCACGGCAACAGTCTCCCTTCAATTCTCCATGCCCTGGCTTTTTTCGCAGCTTCACTGGAGCATTTTCTGGCCTTTGCCTGGATTGCCTTCTCGACTGCCTCGACCAGGCGGTATGCCTTTGCTAATTCTGTCGCTGCACCGGCTGCCGTGGTATTTTGGGAGGTGCTTTCTTGCACCGGGCGGCTGCTTTCAAGGTTCCTCTCCAGGATAGCATTGTACTGGTGGCGGCGTAAAAAACGAGCAGTCCAGGTAGGGCCGACGGGAGTGTAGTCGGAAGGTTGGCATCGCTCGAAAAGAATAGTGTTTGCGGCTTCAGTAACGAATTCACGCCGTACAGAAAGATTCGCCCGCTCTAGCCTATCGATATACCGGCACAACATCGTCTCCTCTGTCTGTGTAAGGCGCGATACCGTGGCAGGACGTCCTTTGTAGCCCGAACGGCCTTGGAGTCTTCTGGTCAGCCTCAGACGTGGAACGCCATAGTTTCGCGCAACGGTGGCAACGGGCGAGCCTGGGTGGGATTTGATGTAAGCAACAGCCCGCCGCAGAATTTCCTCTATTTCGTCTTCCGTCGGCATTTTGTTGGCCGTGTTTGGGCGATATTCCAACGACTTGCTGTCAGTTGTTATGTTCATTTGGCTGTGGAGTTACCTTACGATAGGTGGGGAATGCGATTTCTCTGTGGGCGAGACCCGCTTTGAGTCTAGCCACCAATGAACGCGCTGCTCTCTGCCTCGTCATCGTTATTACCGCTTATAAGCGTGAGCGCTTTATGAAAGAATGGAGAGGAAACGACACCAGGTCTGCGCCGATGATATTGTAGGACTGTTACGACACCAGGAACCAGCCAGACGCCTTACCAAGACGCCATAAGGAGCATACCAAAAGTCCAAGGCGATCTGAGCAAAGCAAACAAGGCCAGCAACGCCAAGCACATGGTTTATTGTGGACGTCCGTCGGCCAGCTGTGACGGCTGCAGCAGAGCGAAAAAGACCCGCGTGAGTTATTAAACGCCAACGTGCCGCCGTTTGTCTTGTGGCTGACGAGCAAACAGTGTGACAAGGCACGGCCTTCTTGTGGCCAATGTCGTCGCATGGATCGTGTCTGCGTCGGATACCGTGAACTGTCCGATCTGCTCTTCCGCAACGAGACGGACCGAGTGGTCAGCCGCGCTCGTAGCCGCCAGGTTGTCGCTGTTCCGGCGACGGAGGCGCCACAAGATCCCGACCCGGCGACGGGCAGCCGTTTGAGCAGTGCTCTACAGCAGGTGCCGACGTTACCAGATGCTGCCGGCATCGAAGCGGCCGAGCCGTTCTCGGCCATGGTCTCGCTGCCGATCCCACGGTCGCCATGTACGACTGCAGAGAACGTCTGCGCCGTCGGCGTCGCCTACTTTCTCAGCCAGTTTGTCGTGCTGCGCTCGGGGCCGTCGCCGGGCTTCCTCGACTACATCGTCGGTGTGCTCGCGAGTCCTGAATGCGATCGTGCCCTGATCGAGGCTGCCACGGCCGCTGTCGGCCTCGCGAGCCTGGCCAACAGCAGCGGCGGCCACACGCGCAGCGGCACCATGCGCCAGGCCCGCGCCTGCTACGCCGACACCCTGGCGCGGGTGAACAGGGCGCTTGCCTGCCCGGACGTGGCGCGCAGCGACAGCAGCATCCTGGCCGTGCTGCTTCTCGGCGTGTTTGAGACGGTCACGTGCGCCAGCGACCAGTCGCTCACGGCCTGGACGCGCCACGTGCACGCGCCGCCGACCTGCTGGTCTTTCGCGGCGCCGGCCAGCTGCGCAGCGAGACCGGCCTGCACATCTTCCAGGAGGCTCTGTCTCACCTGATGGTCTGCTGCGCGCGTCTCGGCTCCGCTGTGCCGCCGCGCCTGCGCCTGCTGCGGTCCCAGGCCGCCGCCCGCATCCCGGCCGACGAGCCGGCCTGGGTGCTGAGCAGCGTCCACGTCGAGGTCATGGACCTGCTCCGCCGCGTCGACGTCGACCGCCCAGAGGCCTGTCTGCCGGACGCGTGGGAGGGCCTGCTCGCACGCGCGCTCGCCATCATTCTGTGGTCCGCGCCACCAGATTCAGCCAACCCTACCACTTCCTCACTCGCCTGCTTCGTGGGCGGCGGTATAAGAAAGCCAGCGGTCAAGCAGATGGACGTGACGAAAAGTTCGGCGAGCACGCCAAAGCAAAGGTATATGGTATTGTCACCGTCAAAGCAATTGAACCGCGGGCTGCCGTTATAATCGGCCATGGAGGCATGGATCAGGCGTACCAGTAAAAAGGGAATGCAGACAGCAACGACATGCCAAATGTACCTCTCACGACCGAGTGCTTCCCGTTTTGCGTTGCAGCGCTGGCTGTCGACGAAAAGGCAGATGAGCGCGAAAAGGGTGAGGCCAAAGGTGCCGATAAAGATTCCCAGCGCCGCCTGGATCGTCTTGTTGAAGCTGTACGAGGTTCTTCCGTGGCCTGCGTTGACGGCCAGGATGGCTCCGACCACTCCAGTGATGAGACCGACAAGAGACAGAAGGCTGATGGCGTCAAAGTACTTGGGCGACAAGACTCGCGCAATCTCGTTCCTGCTTGTGGGTTATTTACCGAGTATTTCTTTTCTTTTACACCCTGGATTGGAGGCTGCCTTACACTCGGTCTAATAGCCCTACACATGTCAGTGTCAGGGGCGCAATTCCCATCAGATTGCAGATGATCACAGCGACAAAAGCGGACGCGGTCGGCGTGGAGAGCGTGATAAAGTACGCAATGTCGCCAGCGATACGAATTAGGGACAGGCCAACGACGAACCGCCAGCTGGATGCGGCATGCCGAAGACCTTGCCTAACACATACGACCAGAGCGAGACTTCCGGCAAGCACGAAAAAGGTGATCTGAAGGATGGTGATGGCCGTGCGGTAGGAAACTGCCATTTTTACTCTGTGTCCGTGGTGGTGGTTGTAGTTGCAAATAGGTTTTCAGCAAGCAATGCAGAAGAAGAAACCATGGTTACTACACCGTATTGAAGTAGAAGTTCAACATCGTGTATACCCGATTTGGACTAGTCTATTCGGCGGCTCGACCCGCAGCTTGTAGACTCATTCGCCAAGAGAGCCCCACAACATCCAGATTGCCGTTTTAGGAAATTTGCGCTGTTAGGCAGGCATTCTTGTAAGCTGACCTCTGCACAAGCCGTCGTACCGGTCATAAAGCACGCGGATCACGGACTGTAGCTCCCTACGACGCGGCTTGGGCGTCGGCATCGGCGCCACCTCACACTCCTTTCTATGCCTGAAAGCTGTTAGCGCATGGCTTCTACTAATATCATCTTGGGAAAGTTACGGTCCAGGTTTGGCGCATGCACTGGAGGTCCGATTCTAGCACACTCATGATTATGTCTGACAAGCGTGGATGGTCTGGCTTTTACTTTCGATCTCCTGCTTGTGTCTGCAATTGTTTGCTGCCTACCATATTCTGTTTTATCTAGACCTAGTATCATTTTCAGCAGCATCTGCTAGACCTACGTCCATCTCTAAGAGATACTTCCATCATTCGTAAGCCTTTTCTAATAGACTCATTGTGTTTCGTAAACTTAAAACAAAACACGTCTCGCCATGCGGATACCGGTAATGTCCCACGGCTCCGGCTTCGTCCGCTCCATCCAGTGCTGCCAGTCGCGCTCCAGATCGTAGCACGGCTTCATCATCTGCGCAAACTCCCAGTAGTCGGGGAACCAGCCAGCCGATTCCCAGTCAAGCAAGCTCACAATGTGCCCGTCGGCGTCGACCATAATGTTCCGTGGGCTAATATCCCCGTGCGTAAAGACAGCCGTGTCCGAGCGCGGGAGCCGGTCTGGCAGACATGCGCTATCCTGGTAGGAAAGCCCGTTATGGGCAACATACCGTGTATAGATGCGATCTCTTAGAGTCTGGTCATCCAGGAAGCACGGAGCAACGTCGTTATTATCGCCTAGTAAAGCATCCCGGCTGGGTGAACCGTCGGCAGTACAGTAGACATCGCCGTGTATCGCAAGATGCTCTGGCCGTGGAATTTTGCGGATCTGCGTAACGAGGTCCCAGATATCTTGGCAGATGCGTCCCTTAGTCGTGTCGTCAAAGTCGGCCCACACTATCATTAACGACTTCCCTAGGGCCAAGGACATGATCAACTCGCCGTAGACGGCATCTTTCTTGTTAGGGTTGTAGACCGCTCTATACACCTTCGGAATAGGTATATGCGGGGCTTGCTGCTGGACGAGGCGCATAGCCGTCTCCTCCAGAGGCCAGACCTTGCCGCCCTATTTGACGACAGTGTCGGGCGGGATTAGAGTAACCGTGCATCCAAGCTGCCATGCAAGTTGTCGTTCATTAGGATCATCAGGATCATCTGGGACAGTGTTAGAAATCGATTTATTATCATTAAAGGGCCTTCCCTTACATGGCGTTGGATTCATCTTATTCGGATGTTAAGAGTGTGCTATCAAGATAGAGAAAAAGCTCTTGCTGCGCGATAGTTGGTGGTCACCGTACAAGGCTAACAGAGCTATGTAGATCTGGAGGTTTGTAGGACGGATTCTTCAACTAGAAAATAAGGCGATTATTCACCTTACTTAGTTCACCGCTCTCGTCGATATGCTTGCGGTTCACCTCTTGGCTAGTTTTCTGCCGCTCTACGTATGTGGAGCCTCTACCTGGGAGAAAAAGCTTAGCACTACACTAAGCCGCACTGTCCGCACATTGGCACCTACGTCCGATTCTGCTATAACACACGGTCTAAATCTCATCTGAAGTTCCGTTGGTCCTAGAGATAAGAAGCTCTCGTAAACCTGTATTTCAGTACACACAACTGCAGTCTAGCCGACATGATTATACGATATAACCTGGCCACCCTTGAGTTGCCATAATAGTCCTAGGCTCAAAGCACGATAACAAAAATCCCTCGAGAGACTCAAAAAACAGGACTACAAGCAATTGCAAATCTACTCGGGCAAATATTGGATGAAGACTGATCAATGGCCGAGTCAGAGCTTAATCCGACAGCGAAATGGCCTCGGAAGCGGTCGCTCGGGCAATGACATGTCACCGGCGTTTCAACTGCCACCATTGGCTTCGCTATTAGCAGTTATCTCCCGATATGAAGACTGAGAACATGATCCTCGAGCCTTGCGCCTTCCTGTTCTGTCACTGGCCATGAAAGAACATTCTACAATGTATATCGGCAGACCTTTGAATAGGCAGACCAGGGTTGCGAACTAGGAATGCAAACTACTGATATGAACTAGGAATACGATATCAGTTGCAAAGTGGAAAAACGGCTGCGTCGAGAGACAAAACACAACACCAACCGACAAGCGTTTCCGGGTCTGCAAACACAAGGTGGCCCGATATCGTCAACGCCCAGCATTTCTCCATCAGTAAAAAAACGGAGAATTCTAAACTATTGTCAAGCTTCATCCGTGATGCACGGATGACTTTTCGGCAACAACAGCAGTGGTCGCCCTATCGGCTAGGGACTAGCCGCATTGCATCCTGGCATCTCGTGGGGCGTGTCACCCGTGGCCGGAAGCGTGCTCTGGTTTTGGAAGGTCGCATCAATTCTTCAAGTCGCTTCATGAAGCTTATCTCGGAATTAAAGCACCTCCGTCTGCTATCACAAGGAACGGACGACATGGTCTCCATTTTGCGACGATGCTGTATAGACACGCGAGTATAAAAGCTGGTCAGAATCTCGGCCTCTTGTTTGACAATGCTCTCCAGCCAGCCAACCTCGTCCTGCCTTGCTAAAGAGCCAGTTGATTCCTCCCTTCTCACCCCCCCTGAATAAGACAAGATGAAGTTCTCTACCGTGCTTTCCGCGGCCCTGCTCGGCGCCTCCACCACCCTTGCCGCACCGTCTGGGAGCCGTTCTTCCAGACGTCCCGGCAAGCGGACGATTGGCAAGAGGACCCTTCCCAAGATGTCGGCCAGCGGGGAGACGAACAGCACCATGGTGGACAAGAGCTACAACTGGTCTGGGGCGGTGCTGATTGGCACCGGCTACACCTCTGTGACGGGAAAGATTGTGGTCCCCACCATCTCCTCCGGCTCCTCCAACAACGACAAGGTCGGCACCGCCTGGGTCGGCATCGACGGCGACACCTGCAGCTCCCTGTGGCAGACGGGCGTCTCGTGGACCGTCGATGGCAGCACGGTCGACTACACGGCCTGGTACGAGTGGGTGCCCTACAGCGCCTCGGGTAAGCAGGACTCCCCCTTGTGACTTGTGATGTGGGCGCGGCCCGTCGGTGTGCTGACAGGACCCCGCGCGCGCAGTCGACTTTACCGGCATCACCATCTCGGCCGGAGACACCATCGTCATGACGGTGACGGCGACGAGCAAGACGTCTGGAACGGCCACGATCGAAAACGAGACGACGGGCAAGACGGTCTCGCACACGTACAGCTCCATGTCGAGCGACTACGCGCTCTGCTACTACAACGCGGAGTGGATCGTCGAGGACTTTGCCGAGTGCCTCGACTCGAGCTGCGACCAGTACGAGCTGCTTCCGTTTGCCGACTACGGCAGCGTCGAGTTCACCGACTGCTCGGCCGTCAAGTCGGGCTCCACCGTCGACGTCACCGGCGCCACGCTCATCGAAATGGTCAGCGAATCCGACGACTCGGTCGAGTCTACCTGCACGGACACGTCGTCGACCGTCACCTGCACGTACGCGTAAATACGCGCAAAAGACAGCACGGCCACTCGCCAGCATGTACAGCCGGTACATCCGGGATCTGCAGGCAAGGCTGGCTTCTTATACCGGGGTGTCGTTGATGGTTCCTGTGGCTTCTGGGTACCAAGAAAATGCCAGAAACAGTTCCAGAGAAGTTCATGGGACGTAGTATATAGCTATAGTACATAGTACGTATCAAAAATGCTCTTCCAATCTACACACATGCGACAGTCTCTTGGATATGACGTCATAGCCGTTCAATGCTGTTAGGTGTAGAAATGTGCCTCGCAATTACATGTCAGCCGCAGGTTACCCGCAAGACGATCCCCCATCCAGATAGACTTTCGTAGATGCCCATCTCGTTCTGTTGGCGGAATGTCACCTCCTTTGCTCGGGCTGTCACAGATACTGCATCGGCCGAGACGGCCGTTTTCTGTTCTGGTAGAGGGGCAGACACAAGGACTTGCTTCCCTCTACTCTTGGTCCAAGGCAGCCATGATCCGGTCCTCTTCTGACCTCGGCGGGGAACCTCCGGAGCAGTTGCAGGTGGCTGGCAGTCTGCCTTTGGATCGGCGATCCTGGGCGGCAGCAAGTGGGCTGCAAGCCGGCGGGCCATGTCCTCATCACGCCACCACCATCGAAGAGCACTGACACAGCCACTGGCGTCGGGTTCTGGCCACCTACCCCATTCGTCGAATTCAGCCTCGGCAGTCTTGGCAGTCGAGTGACCCACCTCACAAGGTATGCCCGCCGCAGTTTTTGTTTTGGCATCTCCGCCTGTGCCCTTGGCCTGACGTATTCGGGAAACCTGCACCACATCTCCCTCCTTCCTTGTCTCCTCACTGCCACTCAGCGTCCACTGCTCCGGAACTGCAATCTCGGGGACCATTACCAGCTCGGCTGTGGCTGGCTGCTGTGGCAGGGTCGCTATGTAGGTCAGAAAAGCCTCGACTTCTGGAACCAGCCGAGTGATGTGGTCGCGGTCCTGTTCATGTTTCTGTGACTCGTGCTCGTACTGGCTCTGTCGGATAGCCGCAGGCAGTATAGCAATGTACTGAAGAAGCTCGGAGCGGTGCTCAGAAATGGATGCCCTCTGGACGGATTCGACATATGAGGGCGGGGCGTCATTGTCGACTTCCCCCATCTTGCCAGCCATGGTGATATTGTTCAAGAGTATGGTACAGATGGAGCCGGAGACAGCATCGTGTCGATGAAATACGGAGGAGAGGAAAAGCTAGTCACGTGCCGTGGCTTAGACAAGGAATGGGGCTGTGCTGTCAGTCCCCCTTGTGACTAACTAACCATTAAGGACGTGTCACGCGGGATCGTCGCCAAGGAGGTATACCAGTCTACTTTCAGAAATGGACGTAGCCTATTTCAGTCTCGGTGACTATGCATGATTGGGTGAGGTAGTACGGATGGAGCAAGGCTGAATGGAAAGTGATACGGGCAATACGCAGTCGGTGAACGAAACAGGCTCCATAGTCTGATCTTCTTTGAGAACATACTGGCTGTGTTCAAGGTACACCTAACGATGCGCCAATGCCTGTCATGGGGATCAAGTCCACAGATGTTGGCACATGACCAGAATAAGCTTATTAAGAGATGCCGCCAAGGCAAGGCGAACCAATGGTTTAATGTTAGCCCGCGACTATCATTCCAGTCTGACACTCCGCCATCGCCTATTAGGTTTGTAGCTGCCGCAGAAAGGGGTACCGTGCGGGGCTCAATGTCGTGTCCACGCCTCGTTGGATCCGGAAACACGAAGGACGTATCGTCGGGCATTGCCTCAACGAGGTCGTATGACTACACCCATGCCTAAGCGTCTAGGCATTGCCTTTGCGTGCGTTGTCTGTGTCACTAGTGATAGAATCTGAGGGTAGCGCATGTACTTGGTTGCGTTGCGTCTGCTATTTACTATTTAAGTAGCCATCAGGCCTCTGCTTCTTTCTTTTCGGTTGTATGCGACGAAGCTGACCCCCTTCCACTCCCAACTATCAGCTACCTTCATCATGTCCTACAAGATTGCTGCACCCGACGAGTACCTTGCCATCACTGGCATGGGAATCGACAACATCAAGATCACAAAGGCAGCATGGCTCTTCCCCTTCCAGAGATGCATGCGCTTCAGGTAGGCAGTCTTGCCCCTGCCGATCATTTGGATGCCTTGCTGACATGCTGGTCTCAATTTGCAGCATCCGGCCCCGGGACTATGCTATGAACCTCCAGGCCATGACCAAGGAGAAGCTTCAGTTCCTGCTCCCTGTCGTCTTCACCATCGGCCCCGACGTCTCGCACAGGGCCAACCACGGCCAGCAGAAGGGGGCTGCACAGTCCGAAGCTGTGGCCGCGTCGGTCAACGGCGACGACGGTCCTCTGCACCCAGCCACCGCCGAGGATACTCTGACAAAGTACGCGATGCTGCTCGCGGAGAACTCGGCCGCCAAGGTCAAGCCCGACGAGCGCACCTTTCTGGAGAACATTGTCAAGGGCATCATCGAGGGCGAGACCCGCGTGCTGGTTTCGAGCATGACGATGGAGGAGATCTTCACCGAGCGCGAGGTCTTTAAGCGGCGCATCTTCCGCAACATCCAAGGCGAGCTGTCGCAGCTCGGCCTGACCATCCTCAATGCCAACGTCAAGGAGTATGTGACCTCCGGGCCGCCGCTCGCGTTTCCCCGCTAACCCCACGCAGGCTGAAGGACGCCCCGAACTCGGTGTACTTTACGTCCCTGTCGAGAAAGGCGCACGAGGGTGCCGTGAACTCTGCGCGGATCGATGTGAGTGTCCCCCCTCGCATCCCCCGTTCTCCGTGCCCATTCCCGCTCCGCTGCTAACGCGCCGACAGGTGGCCGAGGCGCAGCTGCGCGGCAACGTGGGCGAGGCCAAGCGCAAGGGCGAGCAGGAGCGCGAGCTGGCCAAGATCCACGCGGACACGGCGGTGCAGAAGGTGGACCGCGACCTGGAGCGGGCGCAGGCGGAGGCGACGCTGGCGACGCGCAAGGCGGGCCTGGACCGCGACGTCGACATTGCGCGCATCGAGGCGACGCGGGCGACCGAGTCCAAGGACGAGGCGCTCAAGCGCGACGTCGAGATCAAGCGCGCGGCGGCCGAGCTGGAGCGGCTGCGCGCCACCGACGTCGTCAAGGCCAGCATCCACCGCGAGTCGCAGCAGCAGGCGGCCGACGCCAAGGCCTACGAGATCTCGGCCAACGCGCGCGCCAACCTGGAAAAGGGCCAGCGCGAGGCCGAGGCGTCGGCCTACCGCATCCGGGCCGACGCCGACGCCTACGCCTACGCGGTCACGAAAAAGGCCGAGGCCCACCAGAAGGCCAAGACGCTCGAGGCCGACGGCCTGACCGCCATGGCCGCCGCCTACCAGCAGATGGCCGGCGCCCTCGGCGGCCCCGCCGGCCTGCTCCGCTACATGATGCTCGAGAAGGGCACCTACGTCGACCTGGCCCGCGCCAACGCCGACGGCATCCGCGGCCTGCAGCCCAAGATCAGCGTCTGGAACACCGGCGCCCAGGCCGGCATCGAGGGCGGTTCTGCCGATGGCTCATCTGCTGCTGCTGCTGGTGGTGCCAGCATCGACACCCTGCGCAACGTCTACCAGATGCTGCCGCCGCTGATGACGACGATCCACGACCAGACCGGCATGACGCTGCCGGAGTGGCAGTTTGGCCGTCTGGCCGGCGAGATGAGCGAGGCCCAGCGGGCCAAGACCATCACGGTCAACAAGAACTAGTCGGTGCGTGAGGGAGATGGATGGCTCCAGCACGCAGTCCAGACCCGACCCATGTGTTACCATGTGTCCTTTCTCTCGAGTCATTCGTTGCAGCGCGTGTAAGATACCATGATTTCATTTGTCGTCTTGGGGAGAGTTGGGTTGGCTCGTCTGCGTGTAATTTCTATTGTTTATCTCAGGCTCTGAGGTCCGGCTGGCTAGACGTCCTTTGATCTAACAATTTCAATACGTTTTTTTCTTTTCTTTTTCAATTGTGATTACTTGTGCTGTATTTACACTTGCACAGCTGTACGATACCACGCCTGGCTACTCTGAATGTCTGCTGTGGTCAGGGTCTTCGCCGTCCTCTCGCAGCTTCTCCCTGACCGTCATCAGGGCCTTGCCCAGACGGTTCTCGCCCCAGTGCTGCCGGAAGGACATGGCATGCTTTTCCGAGTAGCCGATCCCCCACACGGGATCCCGCGATGCGGCCTCTGCGAGCAGCCGGTCTCCCGTGGCCAGCAGCTTCCGCTTGAGCTCGATGTTCTGGCCAAACTTGGCCTCGTTTCCCGCCACCACGACGTCACTCTTGATGGGGTCCCAAAAGCCGGCATAGAACCCGAGCACCAGCTTGCCCAGCCGCTTCTGCTCCTTGGGGCTGTCGGTCGCCATGACCCGGTGCTGCGTGTTGTGGTCGCGGAAGCGCGCAGCCTTGCAGAACATCATAAACTGCTCCGCGCAGCCAAAGGTCATCTCGCCCGCGGCATCGCCGTACTCGTTGCCGAGGTCAAAGGAATGGCCCACCAGCGCGGCAATGCGGTCCTTGTGGACGGTAAACGTGCTGGGGAACCACTGGCAGAACTCGCCGTAGACCGCATTGGGCATGTAGAAAAACAACGGGGCATTGCCACCTTCGGGCGAGGCGGCTGGGCCTAGCCGCTTGGCAGTGTTTTTCTTCCTTGTCCCGCTCATACTCTGGCAGTGTTTTCCCTTCTCGTCCTGCTCATACTTTTGAAGAAAGGCGAAAGTGCCCTGTCCTCTGGGTTATATGCGGCAGAGCTGGCTTTGCCACCGGGTTTCTGACTCATTCAGGCGTCATCCCTTCCAGTTGGAACCATAATCTGGCAGTTAGTAGGGCCGACGAACTCAAAGCTGTCATAATCACCAGCTGGCACCAGTTGGCGGCACATGTGAATGCACGTGATCCGACATGTGATTTCCGTGGCTTCTCGCTTGCTGCGTGTGGCGATTGCGGTAATGCCACCACCGAGCCAACTTGGTGAGCTGTTGTTCCGCATCACTCGTACAGAATGCGGCGGCATGTCGGCGGCCGGCATCCAAGACTAATCCGACTCTGGCAGCTCGCAAGAGGTGCTTATCAGCCCCACGGGATTTGTGCGCCTGGTCATGTCCATCTCGTAACGCTGCTTCGCCTGACTCGCACCTTCCTTTGGATCGCCAGGGATTTTCGTGTTGCTTAGTCACTAGCCCGCCCACCACGGGGTCATCTGCATGGGCCTAAGTTCGAGATCGACAGTGGAGGGGTGCAGCCCTCTTCTGTCCTGCTCTTTTTGTCTCTCCTCTGATCACCCACCGCGCCTATTGGCCTGCCGCAAACGTGCTGCCTCTTCGGGAAGGTGATGCGCAGAATCTGGTCTTTTGGTAACTGGCATGATGCAGGCTTTTACGAGCACCTCGAGGAGGGTGGTCAGCAAGCAGGATAAGTCAAACAGATGAAGAAAACCTGCACGAGTCAGAGACTCGGGATACCTGAGGTGATCATGGACGGATCGGCAGTGTCGCAGAGGTATGTAACAGGCCCCTCATTAGCCGCTCCTCCCGCGCGACTTTATCTATCATAAAAGCTTGGCGGCTGTCCGCCCCTGTCCTTCAGTCTTTCTGTCCTGCTATCCTGTCGTGGCTCTCTCCACTGCTTCCCTTTTTCCTCTTGGCAACCATTCTGCATTCCGCACTCTGCCTTATTTGCAGATGCCAAGCCGGCAGCCGGTTGTTTCACACTGTTGACGGATTGTTGAGGATCGACGCCATCGCCATTTTCATCCACATCCACTCCCATTGGTACCTCCCATCTCGACCACGACCTCACTCCGCCATGGCCAAACCGGGAAACATGGCCGTCGACGGCGCCGACCCGCGCATGTACGACCACATGGCGGCTGAAGGCGAAGAGACTGTCGGCGAAATCACGGGCGCGTCGCTGAGCGCCGGCCACGCCGGGTCGCCGCACCAACGCCTTCACGACCCCAGCATCACCTTTGAGGAGTATCACTACTACGCGCAGCAGACGCGGGCCGAGGAGGCCAACCAGCCCCTGACGGCCTACGAGACCACCTTCTGGTCGCTCATCTTCCCGCCCAAGTCCGACGAGGGCGTGAAGCCGACCGAGGGCAGCCCCGTCGGCGTCGCCGCCGGCTCTTTGGACGAGAAGCCGCCGGGAGAAAAGCCCGCAGAAAAGCCCGCAGAGCCGGTCAGCGGCAACGGCTCCCAGTCGGTCGTCAGCGACGAGGAGTGGACCAACGCGTCGCGGGCGCTGCGCACGGCCACGCGCGGCGCCATCTTCTACCTGATCACGACGGACATCCTGGGGCCGTTTGGGCTGCCGTACGCCTTTGCGACGATGGGATGGGGGTGAGTGTCTGTGTTTTCCGTGTTGATACACCTCTTCTTGTCGTCCCCACTCGCTCCAGCCAAGCTTTCAGGTGCCCGCCTTGGCATCTGCTTTCAGATTAGCGTCGAGAGGCGCAAATCTTGGGGAGCACTAACGCCTGTTTTTTTTGTTTTTTTTCCTTATCAGCACAGACGCAAGCAACGCTAACAGGACCTCTCTCGTGCAGACCCGGCGTGGCCCTGTTCACCGTGTTTGCCGTGCTGGCCGGCTACTCGGGCTATCTGCTGTGGACCGTGTTCCTCGGACTGGACTCGTACCGCTATCCGGTGCGCAGCTTTGGCGATCTGGGCTACCGCCTCTACGGGCCGTGGATGCGCCACCTGTTCAACTTCCTGCAGTCGGTGCAGCTGCTGCTCAACGTCGGGCTCATTGTCATTTCCAACGGCGAAGCGCTGTCGCAGGCGGCCAAGTTCCGCCTCTGCTTCTGCGTCTGCTGCCTGATCTGGGCCCTGGTCGGCTTCGTCGTCGGCCAGATCCGCACGCTGCAAAAGTTTGGCTGGCTGGCCAACATCGCCGTCTGGCTCAACCTGATCTGCATGTTCATCACCATGGGCGCCGCCGCCCACTCGGCGCCCAACTACGCCGGCGTCAGCCAGTCGGCCGGCGCCTCCATCGAGGGCGGCGCGCTCATCACGCCAAACGCTGCCGGCGTCTATCCGGCCGTGCAGACCAGCGGCGGCCTGCCCGACACCGGCGGCTTCACGGCCTCTGTCAGCGGCGCCATGCAGGCCATCTTTGCCTACGGCGGCTCCATGGTCTTCCCCGAGTTCATGGCCGAGATGAAGCGGCCCCGCGACTTTCTGACGGCCATGTGGGCGGCCCAGGCCTTTATCTACTTCTGGTACATGTTCTACGGCCTCTTCATGTACGGCTACCAGGGCCAGTACGTCATCAACCCCAGCTATCTCGGCATCGGCAAGTACAGCCTCCAGACCGCCGGCAACGTCTTTGCCATGGTCAGCGCCGTCATCGCTGCCGCCCTCTACGGCAACATCGGCATCAAGGTCCTCTACAACAACATCTGCGTCGAGTTTTTCCGTGCTCCGCCGCTCCACACCTTTGCCGGCAAGGTCATCTGGGCCGGCATCATCCCCGTCTACTGGGCCATTGCCTTTGTTCTCGGCGCCGGCATCCCCAACTTCTCCGGCCTGACCTCGGTCGTCGCCGCCTTCTGCATCCTCCACTTTACCTACACCTTCCCGCCCATCCTGTCCATCAGCTACCTGATCCACAAGCACGCCATGCGCCCGGCCGACGGCGAAGGCTTCGACCCCGCCACCGGTCGTATCACCCGCCTCGACACCGGCCTCCGCCGCTGGGCCCGCGGCTTCCTGGCCTACCGCTGGTGGATGAACACGGCCAACATCATCTACACGCTCGGCGCTCTCGCCCTGGGCGGCCTGGGTGCCTACTCGTCCATCATGATCCTCAAGGCCGCCTTTGCCGAAAACAGGACGACCTCGTATGTGTGCAAGAGCCCTCTGGACGGCTAGAGTGTGGCGTGTGAGGATTAGCTGAGAAGGAGCATGTAGACGGTAGAAGAGAATTTTCTCAAGACGGAACGACTTTTACATCTCAAAATACACTTTGTGATGACACAGTGCTTTACACAGGGATACTCATCGCTCGGTTACTAATCTTTCTTAAAGACATAACCATTAGTTTACTACACAAGCCATATTCCTATTCTTTTTAATGGATTTATAAAACTTGCCATCTTTGAATTCCCTTCAACACTTTATTATCTCTTTTTCCCATCCACAGAAGGGATTTCTACCCTTCTCCGTTTTCCCCAATGGCTGCAAATCGGGCTGCACGACGACAACATACGACCAGAGCAGCATCAGTCCAGGTGGTCATCATAACCAGGTTACCGTCAATGGCTATTCCTTCATCGACGGCCAGCGAAACTCGTTGGCGGAAACCAGGCGGGCCACGGCGTTTGACAATTGGACAAATGTGATTGAGATTTGGCTGGCGGTCGTAGTGGTATTGGTGGTGGCGGTAACGGCGGTTGTGGTGGCGGCAATGGTTTGTCGTCGGCGTCGGCGTCGGCGTCGGCGTCCGCTGCGGCTCCAACCATGGCGGCGGCGGGTTCGTCCTTTCGCTCTTGGTAAAGTTCCAGCATCCGGCGCGTCGCTGTTGTGTAGCTGGTGATAAGGTGGTGGCGGCTGCAATGGTAACGGTGATGGTGATGGTAGGGATAAGAGGACAAGCCGGGCACGCTGGGCAGGCTGGACGAT